>SJYX01000593.1:277623-298659 GCA_006410675.1 Oreotragus oreotragus | reverse complement strand
GGACATGACTGAGCGACTTTTACTTTCAACGCAATTTAGAGACATAAGTGGATTGCCCAAGCTCACATATTTAGTTCTCTTCCAAAGCCTGTTTTTATTTTGACTTTAGTAAAACTGATTTGGAGAAAGGAGGTGAAGGTGGCCAAGTGGGGCTGACTCATTCCCTGTAGCCTCTCTTGAGTCTCGCTTCCTCTCACCTTTCCAGCCTCCCTGCCAGGTAGGTGTTCCTCGCTTTCTACAGGTGGGGACCCGAGACCCAGAAAGGTGAAGACAGGTGCCCAAAGCCAGATTTTTAAAGCGACAAAGCCAAAGCAGAATCGGGGTCTGCTGAGTTCCAGACCTTAAATCTTGTGCTATAGAGCTGTGTCTTCATCCGCTGGCAGTGCCAAGCTTACAAACAAAACCCCATCCTAAAACTCTGGACAAGCACAGCTCTCTGTGGTGTTCCTCAGTTGTGAGAAGGGGCTGGAGGCCATTTCAGACAGCCTGTACTGAACCCTGTGTGTTAATAAACAGAGCTAGTAAACGAGACAATGTGATTAAGAGTGTGTGTGTGTGTGGGGGGGGGTGGGGTGTGTGTGGCAGGGCAGAGTGTCAAAAGTCTTCATAAAAGAAGATTGGTGTGATCTTCATATAATTAGCATTCACATTTCATGATTAGGACATAGGTTTAAATACACACATCAACATGCAAGTTTGTCTTGATGTCTCCTTATTGTTGTTCAGTCCTTCAGTTGTGTCCGACTCTTTGCGACCCTGTGGACTGCAATATGCCAGGCTTCCTTGTCCTCACCATCTCCCGGAGTTTGCCCAAGTTCATGTCCACTGCATTGGTGATTCCATCCAGCCACCTCATCCTCTGATGCCATCTTCTCCTGCCCTCAATGTCTCCTTAGATCACAAAAATCCTCAATATGAAAACCTGGTCTTTCTTATTATAGGTAAAATATCTGACTTACCTAGAATAGAGCTGAGAAACCAATGAGGGTCATCATGGCCCTGACTTTGCCTCCAAAACTGAGGGAACAGATTGGAGAATCTACAGACTGTCTATGTGAATTGGGTGGCCTGTGCAGCTGAGTATACAGTGTCCAGTGGGAAATGGATTGATAAGCCCCAAAGCTATAGAGTGGCACTAGTGGTAAAGAACCTGCCTGCCAATGCAGGAATCATAAGATCGAAACATAACATTCAATCCCTGGGTGGGGAGGACACCCCAGAGGAGGGCATGGCAACCCACTCCAGTTTTGCCTAGAGAATCCCATGGACACAGGAGCCTGGTGGGCTACAGTCCATAGCGTCACACAGAGTCAGACACCACAGAAGCTGTTTAGCATGCATGCACGCACTACACTACTTTATTATTTTCAACTACTTCTTTTACTTTCCACCATTTCTTTTTTTTTTAATCCCCTCCCTCTTGAGCCTCCCTCACCCCACCCCAGCCCCGCATCCTGCCCTTTACATCTCACAGAGCACCAGGCTGGGCTCCCTGTATCAACAGCAGCTTCCCACTAGCTAACTGTTTTACACATGGAGACGTATATATTCTACCATTTCTTTTTTTTTTCCTTTTTTTTCCTACCATTTCTTTAAAAGCAATGGCACCTACATTTTAACCATAATTTCGTGCTTTGGATTACCTTGATTCAGAAGCACAACTTTTCTTTTAGAGTATCTTTGCTTTTCAATGCTGTGTTAGTTTCTACTGTACAGACAGCAAAGTGAATCAGCTGCATGCCTGCATACATCCCCCTCCTTTTTGTATTTCCTTCCCATTTAGGTCACCACAGAGCATTGAGTAGAGTTCCTTGTGCTATAACAGTAGGTTCTCATTAGTTATCTGTTTTTTTCCCTTTGGCCGTTTTTATTTATTTATTAAACTTTTATTGTGCTGGGATGTGGCTGATTAATAAACAATGTTGTGATGGTTTTAGGTGAACAACAAAGGAACTCAGTTGTCCATATACTGTGTATCCCCCCAAGCCCCCTCCCATCCAGACCGCCGCATAACGTTGAGTGGAGTTCCCTGTGTTATACAGTAGGTCCTTGTTATCCACTTTAAATATAGCAGTGTGTAGATGTCCATCCCAAACTACCTAACTACACCTTCTCCCAGTCCTTCCTCCCAGCAAGTATACACTCATAGTAGTGGATATATGTCAATCCCATCTCCCAGTTCATCCCACCTCCCTATCCCCCTTTGGTGTCCACAGCTTTTTTCTCTATATCTATGTTTCAGAAGCATGGCTTTTAAAGATTCACACTTGCTACTATGTGACTCTGGGAAGGTTCATTCTCTCCAGGCCTCACTTCTTCTTTTAATTAATTAAGCTGTATTGAAGTATAGTTGATTTATAATGTTGTGTGTGTTTCAGTTGCATAGCAAAGTGATTCAGTTACACATATACATATATTTTCTCCCTTATAGATAATTACAAAATACTGAGCATATTCTCTTGCGCTATACTGTAGGTCCTTGTTGGTTATCCATTTTATATATAGTAGTGTGCATCGGTTAATCCCAAACTCCTAATTTATCCCTCCCCCTACTTTCTCCTTTGGTAACCATGTTTGTTTCTATGTCGAGTGTGCATTCTCAGTCATGTCTGACTCTTTGTGACCCCATTGACTGTGATCCATCCTCTGTTCATGGGATTATCCTAGCAAGAATACTGAAGTTGGTTGCCATTTCCTCCTCCAGGGGATCTTCCCGACCCAGGGATGGAACCCAAGTCTTCTGCACTGAAGGTGGAGTCTTTACCACTCAGCCACGTGCGAAGCCCATTGTTGCTATGTCTTTAGACCTCAGTTGATGAGGTGATGTTTCTTAAGCTCTGCATTATATTCTACAGGCCTCACCTAAAGCAGTCTTAGTAGTAGCACTCATTGCTCAGTCACGTCTGACTCTTCGCAGCCCCACGGACTGTAGCCTGCCAGGCTCCTCTGTCCATGGGATTCTCCAGGCAANTCTTAAGCTCTGCATTATATTCTACAGGCCTCACCTAAAGCAGTCTTAGTAGTAGCACTCATTGCTCAGTCACGTCTGACTCTTCGCAGCCCCACGGACTGTAGCCTGCCAGGCTCCTCTGTCCATGGGATTCTCCAGGCAAGAATACTGGAGTGGATTACCATTCCCTTCCCTAGAGGGTCTTCTCAACCCAGGGATTGAACCTGGGTCTTCTGCACTGCAGGCAGATTCTTTACCATCTTAGCTACAGGGAAGATCCAAACAGTCTTAATCAGCTTTGAATCCCCAGATACAATGTACAGTACCTATCCCTTGTGAGGCTGACAGGAAGTGGAAAATATCAGAGAATGCCCCAGCTGGATGTGTCACTTCCTTCGAAGATGTCTGGTGTCTTGTCAGCACAACCAGAGGACATGCTCTGATGTCCCAACTTGTTGAATTAAATTAAAAGGACTCAAGGTCCAGTTCTACTTGTGAGATGATAAAATGAATCTTCCTGTGGAGTTCAGATATCTTGATCAGCTGTGCCATATTGTGTATAAATAGCAGAACTAAGAGTTGGATTTTCTCAACGTGGAGGTGACTTGGCTCTTTAAGTTAGTACAACTTTAATCTTCAGAGGTACATTCAGGCAAAGATTTGCCCAGGTTTCATGCTGTTAAATATTTAGATTTAAAAGGAAAAATGTCAATTATCCAAAACACTTAAATGTGATCTCATAAACTAAAAAAGTCTCCAAATTCCTTTTGGTGCCAGAAAAGTAAACTCAGTGTGAAACAGCTGTATGATTGAAAGCCTGTCCTGGTTTGTACTCAGTTACTTGGCTTAACTACACAGCCTTGAGAAATAGGAGTCTTGTGATCAGTGTAGACGGCCAAGGGGAAAAACTCAAGCCAAAAAGAAAAAATCTGAATTGTCCTAATTATATGTTGCAATGCTTCCAGTAACTTAAAGATGATTCCATTTCCCTGTCCTGAACTGCCTTGTTAGAGAATAATGTCTTAGGATAGGAATCGAAGCCCGAAAAGCGGGGAATACTGAGCTGTAGAAGAGACATCTTCTCAGTTTGTGTTAGGCCACCGGGATGGGTGTCAGAATGTGTACGTGTGTGCTTAGTTGTGTCTGACTCTTTTGCGACCCCACGGACTGTAGTCCACTGGGCTCCTCTGTCCATGGGATTCTCCAGGCAAGAATACCGGACTGGGTCCTTCTCCAGGGGATCTTCCCAACCCAGGGCTCGAACCCACGTCTCCTGCATCTCCTGCATTGGCAGGTGGGATTCTTTACCACTTGGAAAGCCCAAGTGTCAAAATAGCCACTGCAAGCAAAGCATCCTCGCTGCGGACTTCAGTCAGCTCACTGGCCATTTACTTGAGTACCAATGGCTACTGAAGACTTCAGCGCAACTCTTACTACTTCTCCTTTGAACTGTGTAATGTCCTGTAGATTCCACACTCCAGCTGAAGCTGTTTTAATACAATAGAATCTTTGTGGGTCCAGAATAAATAAAACATCTTTTCATAAGGGGCTTTTGGAAAAGATTCAGGCAGATGCCTGGTGGAGGAAATGAACTTTGGCTGCTTTATTTTTTCCTATTTACAAAGACAGGTATTTTCCAGCATGCACCTGCTAAGCCATTTACACAAACTTCTTTTGATAATTGCTCTGCTATAGGTGGGCTTCTCACATGGCTCAGTGGTAAAGAATCTGCCTACCAATTCAGGAGACTTGGGAGACATGGGTTTGAGCCCTGGGTTGGGAAGATTCCCTGGAGGGGGAAATGGCAACTCACTCAAGTATTTTTGCCTGGAGAATCCCATGGACAGAGGAGCTTGGCAGACTGTAGTCCATGGGGCTGTAAAAAGTCAGACATAGAGAGTATGAGTACACATGTGGGCACACAGACACACAGAGTGTTTGAAATTTGTCTCCTAACACACCAGTGTAGTGTGAGAACAGTGTCATTGGCCACAGGGCCCTGGACAATTTGATGGGCTTTCTGTTCAAAGATATGGGTTCAAGGAAGGTGGAAAGGGGCTTTTGCAGTCCGAGCACTTAACATGCTTTGTGCGCCAGGGCCGTGAGATTAGACTCTTCACAGACCAGTATCTGGGTCCTTGCCACATATGTGGCTCCTTTAAGGAATGGGAAGAACTCAGGGTCACGAATCAGAACATTTCAGGTGAATGAGTGCAGCTCTAGCGCTCACTACTTTGGCCACGTTGCTGTCTCTGCCAGGATCTGGGTTTGTTGCCTGAAAAATGGGGTTTGTTTAAAAGCTGCCCCAGTTACCTCAGAATAATATCACCGGGGAGTCCCGCAAGGGATAAGATTCGAGTGCCATAAACAGTTGCGCTGTACAGATGTAAGACTGTCGTGTTACATTGACTGCAGGACCTGAATCCTTGTCTAAAGTGGCAGTCAGTTTGTTGGTGACAAGATTTAGAACCTTTAGTCAGTGGACGGGTGCTTGGCTGATTTTGTTACTGGTCTATGGATAGAATAAGTGTTTAGAGATGTTTATAGCAAGATGACCGAGAAATTCTGTTAAATGTGATAATAAAAATCAGGCCTTGTATTTGTTTGTCCTTTACGGTTTCTTTCTCTTTTTTGTAATTTATTTTTCTTACATTTAACAAAAGGGCTGGTATTGATATATGTTGTATTTGGGAAAAAAACTGGCCTCTCACAGAGATTGGAGAAACTGTAGCGTGGTGGTTTAGTTACTAAGTTGTGTCCAACTCTTTGCAACCCCATGGACTGTAGCCCACCAGGGGTTGCCATTTCCTTCTCCAGGAGATCTTTCCAACCCAGAGATTAAACCCAGGTCTCCTGCATTGCAGGCAGATTCTTTACCGACTGAGCCATCACGATGTGTGGGGCATCAAAACTCCAGAAGACAAGTGAAAAATTAAAACGAGAGTTACATGTTTTACCTATCCCTTGAGAGGCTGACAGGAAATGGAAAATACCAGAGACTGCCCCAGCTGGATGTGTCACTTCCTTCAAAGATCTCTGGTGTCTTGTCAACACAACCAGAGGACATGCTCTGATGTCCCAACCTGGGAATCTGCCCCAGTATCATCAAAAGGAATAAAGGCCCCAGGGTAGGACTCTAAGCACTTTTCCTAAGGTGGTGCTGCTGATGAAATCTAGCCATCCACAGAAGGTCATGGCCAGCTGAGCAAGGAGAGGATGCTAATTTCCATGTCCAGACCATCAGAAGTGGCTGAATGATCTGAAGACAGCCTGCTTTCTGTTTTGGTACTGATATTTATAAATTGGTGTACAGTTGATCCTTGAACAACAGGAATCTGAACTGCATAGGTCCACTGATAGGCAAAATTTTTTTTTAATTGTGTACAGTACTACACAATCAGAGGCTGATTGAATCTGCAGATGCCAGCTGCATATGCAGAGGGCTGACTGTGAAGTTATTATTGGATTTTTCCACTATAAAGGCATTAATACCCTTAACCTTCATGTTGTTTGACAGTCAANGATAGGCAAAATTTTTTTTTAATTGTGTACAGTACTACACAATCAGAGGCTGATTGAATCTGCAGATGCCAGCTGCATATGCAGAGGGCTGACTGTGAAGTTATTATTGGATTTTTCCACTATAAAGGCATTAATACCCTTAACCTTCATGTTGTTTGACAGTCAACTGTGACTTTAAAATATATTTTAATATCAAATAAGATAATCCTCATCCTTTTAGCTTTTCATACATATTTACTCTTCCAGATGAAATGTGGAATTATTTAGTTCTCTCATTTGGAAGTCTGTTAACTGAATGTTAAAATGAATAAAAGTGATATCTTTACATGATAAAGAAGCCCCATCCAGGCATGTATCACTTCATTTAAGTCAGTTAAGCTTTGTAACTTTCCCTTTGTGTCTTCTATACACTTCTTATTAAACGAATCCCTAGATATTTTAGATTTTTTATTGGAATATAATTGTTTTACAATGTTATCTTAGTTTCTGCTGTACAATATCCTGAATCAGCCATATGTGTGCATATATCCCCTCCCTCTTAAGCCTCCCTCCCATACCCCTCTTCTAGTTCCTCACAGAGCACTGAACTGAGCTCCCTGTGCTATACAGCAGCTTCTAGCTAGCTAGCTATTTCACACATGATGTCAATGCCAGTCTCTCAATTTTATTGTTACTGTGAATGAAGTCCTGACCCCCATTACATTCTAATGCTAGTGATTACTGGTAGATAAGAAAGCTTTAAGGTTTTAGGTTTAACCAACCATCATCCTGCTGTCTTATTATGGTTCCAGTAATTTTTTTAGCTAATTCTTTGGAGTTTTCCAGGTCTACAAAAATCATCTGTGTTTATCAACTCTGGTCCTCTTTCCAATATGTATAACTTACCCTTTTCTTTGGCTAATTGTGTTGGCTATTATTTCTAGAACAATGTTAAATAAGTAAAGATGTCCTGTTGAGATAACAGGCTTCCAGAACTTTCTTTCTTATCAGCAGAAACATGGAACTTTAAAGTTCTGTGTCAGCCTCCTCTTCCTCTCCATTGTTGCTCAGACACTTGCTGATAAAAGTAAAATCTCATTCAGATGACTGTGAAAGGAAGTTTTGGGAGAAATACACAATTGAGTACTTTCCCTTGGCTTTTCCTTAATAATATGGGGCTAGAAAGAGAAGGTA
This sequence comes from Oreotragus oreotragus, assembly GCA_006410675.1. NCBI lineage: Eukaryota > Metazoa > Chordata > Mammalia > Artiodactyla > Bovidae > Oreotragus > Oreotragus oreotragus. The sequence goes on along the minus strand of SJYX01000593.1, from coordinate 291,014 downwards.
GGATTGAAGGACTGATTCCAGTCTAATTATGAGGTGCCTACAATTTGTAACATCTTAATTAGCCTCAAGAGGGTACTTACCTGGGTCACTGCTGGGGTCCTTAGTGAGGACCCAGTCAGAACAATTTTTCAGTTTATAAAGCTCTGCCTTTCAAGGAGATAGTAGGGATACTTCTGAGGTCTTTGCTTTGCACTTTGTGCTTAATTTAAATTCAAACCCGTATTCAAGGTACCCACCCCTGACAAGCAAAAAGAAGACAAAATTTATCCCTTGCTTCTATTTCCAACTCATTCAAAAATAGAAGGCAGGCAGACTTCTCAGGAGTGGACGTTGGTTCAGCTAGGAGACTGGTCATCTGGTCTCTACTGTGACAAGGTCAGGGGAAATCACCAGAATTGCCTGGGCTGGGCATCTCTTCTGTTTCCCCTCAGTACAGAGTCTGGTTAGGCTTCAGAATTGTCAATGTTCAGAGTAAATGAAAAATCTGGGAATCAAACAAGCTGCTCTTTACTTCTGCTTACTCCCTTACTTTACGCATTGGCACAGGCAGTATATACGTGTGTCTGCATACTCAGTCACTCAGTCGTGTCCAACTCTTTGCAACCCCATGGGCTGTAGTACACCAGGCTCCTCTGTCCATGGGATTCTCTAGGCAAGGATACTGGAGTAGGTTGCCATTTCCTTCACCAGGGGATCTTCCCAACCCAGGGATCAAACCTGCATCTCCTGCTTTGGCAGGCAGGTTCTTTACCACTGAGCCACCTGGGAAGCCATGAGTAGTAGTTTCTTAACTACACATAAATGTGATCATGTCCAGTGTGGTGAATGCTGTGCTGTGCTGTCAGGGCCCTTCCCTCCAGGACCAAAGCGGAGGATGACACCCAGTGCTGGGAGTGCTGATCTCCCAGCTCACGGCTCAGTCTCACCTCTCCTGGTGGGAGCTGCCCCCTCCCTGGAAGCAGCCAGTGTACAATGACAGTCTTTGTCTTAATTCAGCAACTGTTCAGCATGCTCCAGCTCCATTGGGATTGGCTTCACTCCCCAACAGATGTGATCCCAAGGGCACATCCCATAAACCTCCCACAGACAAACCTCCATCTTAGGGTCAACTTACCAAGTAGAGTCTACAGCCCAGAGCCTGCCCCTCAGTCCACTTCCCTGACCTATACAATCTGCTGGAATTTTTAGTGTCATTCTTTTTGTGTGTGTGCCAACACCTCCCCTACAGAGGGAGACCCAGTGAGAAATGAAGGAGCGTTTGGTGAGGGGAGGGCAAGACTGATGGGCTGGAGGAAGTCCTGAGGTCTCCTGGTGATGCCTCCCTCTAAATGGATGAAAGACAGAGCAGAGACCTTCAGGACCTCTTCTGCTCTGGCCCTCCAGCCTGGAGCACTTGGGGCTGGGAAGCCCACTGGGGGCTGTGGAGCACAGCACAGGGGCTGCTGCTGCTGGCCCAGGGCCAAAAAAGGAGGATCTCAGAGCAAAGGTGGGCAGAACGGGCATAGGAGGAACTGCCAGAAGCATACTGCCCATCCCAGACCGAAAATGGTGTTTAGCTAGCCCCTGTGACTGGATTTCTGCTCCTCTTGTCCCTAAAAGACAAGCGGAATGTGAACTGGTATGTAGCTGATATACCCAAGAGGATGGGGGAAGATTCAGGTGTCATTGTTGTTGTTTAATCACTAAGTCATGTCCAACTCTTTGTGACCCCATGGACTGTAGTCCCCTAGACTCCTCTGTCCATGGGAATCTCCAGGCAAGAATACTGGAGTGGATTGCCATTTCCTTCTCCAGAGAATCTTCCTGACCCAGGGATCAAACCTCATCTCCTCCATTGGCAGGTGAACTCTTTACCACTGAGCCACCAGCGAAGCCCAAGACTGAGGTGACTGTCCTTGAATTGGGAAAAATCTACTTAGAATATTTGAGCACAGATGTACCTCCTCTTATGTCTAAGATGTTGGATGTGACTAGGCGCCTCCATGACCTCTGCATCCTCTGCAAACTGGCCATGGTCAGTGATGGGGTGGGGTGGGAGAGCTCGGCAGGTATGTCTCCATGTGGTCAAGCACCAGACAGGTTGGTCATCACTGGCACCTCCTCTCCTCTCCTCTTTTTGGTGTGTGTTGAAATGAGCTGACCCTCTGTGCTACTATTGTGACACAGACTCATTATCCCTAATAAGCATTTCATAACTCCATCTATTTTTGCCAATTGTTTTAAGTCTCTCTGATTAGCTATGTGAGGCATGCTGTTATCTTAATCTTCTTAACGTCCATGTGAGAGTTTGACAAGTCAGCAGGGGATCTTGCCTTAGCTGCCAAGGATGCACGATTAGGTTACAGCTCCTGTGACCCGTGCTTCAGAGCCTCCCTGCCCGTCCCCCTCCTTGTCAAGGATTCATCTCCAGAGCATACTTCTTTTAAAAGATCTCAGTTTCCTAAAGTCTGGGAAGTCATGGTGCATCAGTGAGAACAAAGCTGTTAGGAAGACCAGTATCTTGGGCTTCCAACAAATAATTTGATCTTGTGAAAATAAGTAAATAAAGAGGGAGAAAGGTGTATGTGAGAGAGAGAGAGAGAAAGAAAGACCTTAACTAATTCCAGTTGGGAGGCTATGCAACAAGCAGCCTCAAAGTTTCAGAATCAAAAGTGTGTGTGTATATGGGACCTTCCATGGTGGCTCAGGGGTAGAGAATCTGCCTGCCAATGCAGGAGATGCAGGTTTGAACCCTGGGTTGGGAAGATCCCTTGGAGGAAGAAATGACATCCTGTTCCAGTATTCTTGCCAGGAAAACCCCATGGACAGATGAGCTTGGCTGCCTACAGTTCATGGAGTCACAAAGAGTCAGCATGACTTAGCGACTGAGCAAGCATGCACATGTGTGTATGTATATTTTTTCACTTAAAAAAATTTTATTGAAGTATAATATGCCAATAGAAAAGTGCACCTAAGTATCCATCTTGATGAATCTTTACAAAGTGAGCCCACCTGGGTATCCAGCACTCAGTTTAAGAGCCAACATCACCCAGACCCAGAGACCCCTTATATCCTCCTCCACTCAGCCCAAATAACCACTCTCTCAATCTCTAACCTACAGATTCTTTCTGCCCAGCTTTGACCTTCACATAGATGGAATCACATAGGATGTAGTGTCTTAGGCATTTGTTAGCTTTTTCCCACATAGGATGTAGTGTCTTAGGCATTTGTTAGCTTTTTCCCTTGCAGTCGAGGTCCTTTTAGTCTCATTATACAGATTCATATTTTAATCTTCTGCAAGGGTTAATACAGAGTCCAGAGGGAGTAGTTAACATTGTGGCAGAGCTTGAGTGCTTCTTTTCCTCAGATCATTTCAGGGTAGGAAAATAATTGAGGTTTTGGCAGCTGAGATGACTTTGGGCGGAACAGCTTATTTCTCAGTTAATTCCTTAAGTAAACCATCATCTCTGCCAAATATTGCTGTAGCCACTCTGAGGAAGGTCCGACTCTGCTATCCCTCCAGCCACACCATCTTTGTTTCTACTTTCTATTAACCTTCCCACTGTTTGTGTTGAAAGAGTACTGTCAGGTGCCAGAGCCTCATCCTCTCATGGCCATTTCCCTGTGGTCCAGACGTGGGTCCTGATAACTAAGTTGGTTCTGGAGATAGAAGAAGAAAGCAGAGGTTGGAACTGGGTTGACAAGAGTGAGTGAGCATCTTCATTTCATAGCCATGTTCCTCTAGGTCCTCCCCTTTCTTTGCAAGCAAGGTATCCATGGCTGCCTCCAAGGATCGAGTGCGAGTGCGGATGGAATAGGTCATGAAGCCTCTTCTGCTAACCATGGTCTTGGGTGTTGACCCAGCCTCCTGCTCCCACCCCCACACCCCAGGGCACCACTGTTCCCTGCCCCAAAGTAGCCAGGTGCTAAAGTGGTGGTTCTTTTTTTTTTTTTTTCCACTGGGTTGGGCTGAAGGGGAAGATCCAATACTGTGGCCACCTCATGCGAAGAGCCAACTCTTTGGAAAAGATCTGACACTGGGAAAGATTGAGGGCAAGAGGAGAAGAGAACAGCAGAGAATGAGATGGTTGGATGACATCCCCAATTCGATAAACATGAGTTTGAGCAAACTCTGGGAGATGGTGAAGGACAGAGAGGCCTGGCATGCTGCAGTCCATTCGATCACAAAGAGTTGGACATGACTGAGCAACTGAACAGCAAACCAGGTCTTAGTCTTGGCACATGGGATCTCTGCAGTGTCATGCGAGATCTTTCTCTGTGGCTCCGGGACGCTCTAGTTGTGGCTCGCAGGCTCCAGAGCACAAGCTCAGTAGTTGTGGCACTCTGAGTTGCTCCACAGCTTGTGGGATCTTAGTTCCCCAGCGAGGGATCAAACTTACATCCACTGCATTGCACAGTGAATTCTTTAACCCGTGGACCACCAGGGAAGTCCCAAAGTGTGGTTCCCATTGGTGAGCATGACCTAGAAACTTATTAAATGTGTAGATTGCTAGCCCCGCTTCCAGAAATCCTGCCTCATGCAGGCTAAGGTGGGTCCTTGTGGTTCTGACACAAATAGTTGAAATACTTGTTTTCTGAAAGCATTTGGCATTTCTTCTCCCTGCAGTACCCAGTCCAGCCTCCTCTGCATTTAGAACATAGAGTCACTATTTCCCTAGTGAATCTGCTTCCACTCAGCTTGTCTGCACCTTAGATTAGGGTTTTCAGCATTTCCTCTAGAGACACTTACCAGGAACATGTGGGGTTATCCACAAGTGGAATATGTGTTATGGAATTACAGTAAGTCTTCTACATAGGAACCTTCAAGTTGCAAATTTTCAGAGGTGCAAACCTGGAGCTTACTAATGAAGACCTGATGGAATGGGAGGCCCAAAGAAAGGATGAAGAGAGACAAGAGGAAAAAGTAACTAAAGAATAGAAGAGATTTATGACACACTAAGTGGCAAGAGGATTTTCTTATTTGAGGAGACACTGTTAGTTTTGGAAGCACAGGACTTGAATGGAGAATGGTACATGCAGGTTGCAGCAGCCGTTCAGAATGCAACCTAGTGCTACTGTGTCATCTATGATGAGAGAAAAAGAGCTGCTACCCAGACATCACTGGATTGTTTTTTTCAAGAGGGCAGATAGACTTGAATCCAGCAAGGAACCAGGATTGTCAGGTTCCTTCAATGTCAGGTGTGAGTGTAATTACAGCTTGCCCTCTGTCTCCTGTCGCTGATGATCCTTCAGCTCTGCCATCTCTCACCTCCTCTCCCTCCTCCAGTCAGTAACTTTTCTTGCCTGTTCACTCAGTGCCAGCCTCTGTATGCCAGCTGTTGTACTGTACTACTGTACTTTTCAAGGTACTGTACCACAAGATTAAGTGTTTTCTTAATCTTTTGTGTTCGTTTTTATTATTATTACTTGTGTGAAGAGTATTATAGAGCTATTACAGTATAGCACTATATAGCTGATTGTGTTAGTTGGGTGGGTACCTAGGCTAACTTTGTTGAACTAACGAACAAACTGGACTTGTGGACGTGCTCTCAGAACAGAAGTCACTCATATTTAGGGAACTTACTGTACATTCTGAAGGAGATCAGTCCTGGGATTTCTTTGGAAGGAATGATGCTAAAGCTGAAACTCCAGTACTTTGGCCACCTCATGCAAAGAGTTGACTCATTGGAAAAGACTCTGATGCTGGGAGGGATTGGGGGCAGGAGGAGAAGGAGATGACCGAGGATTAGATGGCTGGATGGCATCACTGACTCGATGGACATGAGTCTGAGTGAACTCTGGAAGATGGTGATGGACAGGGAGGCCTGGCGTGCTGCGATTCATGGGGTTGCAAAGAGTCGGACATGACTGAGCAACTGAACTGAACTGAACTGTACTTATCTAGGTTTCCATTTTATGTTGGATAGTCTTCTGAACTCCAATACTAGCTCTTTGCCCATGTTCATGAAAAACTCAAGACTCAGGCTCTGTGTGTTCAGAGGTGGAGTCAAGGAGTGTGTGTGTGTGTGTGTGTGTGTGTGCACTAAGTCACTCAGCCATGTCCAACTCTGTGTGATCCTATGGACTGTAGTCTGCCAGGCTCTTCTGTCCATGGGATTCTCCAGGCAAGAATACTGCCTGGAGTTGCCATGCCCTCCTCCAGGGGATCTTCATGACCCAGGGATCGAACTCGTGTCTCATATGTCTCCTACATTGGGAGGCAGGTTCTTTACCACTAGCACCACTTGGGAAGCATGGAATCAAGGATTACGTAGCTGCATTTCTTTGCTCTGTGATTGAGCCTTCTATCCTTCTGCCTAGTGCTCATTTGTTCCTGTTGTTCTCTTTCTCCACTTACTGAATTGGCATTTCTTCCTTGCCACTTTTTTCTTGTGGATAAAATTTCATTGGCACATAATTTTAAGTGCCATTGAAAGTCCTATTTAAATTTATTAAGAATATGGGGTGAATTGGAATCCTTGCAACATGGCTCTTTGCTTTAAGAGACATGCATATCCCTTCATTTTATCCTTTTTTGGAATATTGTTCTGGAACTGTCTTGCCTTTGTGTTGCTTGCTCCCAGGCAGCTGTTATAGGGGGTACTACTAGTAGCCATTAATTAGAATTTGCCTTATTTTGTGGTTGGTTTCTTGTCAGCCCTGTATTTACCCTCCTGTCATGTGGTCTTGAGTCCAGCAGGGTTTATCCAGACCCTGGCTTTGTCAGCAGTTGTGGCAGGCAGGTTACATGTGGCTCTATGGGTCGGGGTAGGTGATGGTTCAATACTGGGCCAGGTGACAGCAAGAAGACGCCACAGTCCCTAGTGTGTTTCTCAGCTTCCAGAAATTGTGTACTGTGACTCTGCTCTACTGAGATGTGATACTTTTGCAAAATTATGTGCCAACCACCTTAAACTTGATGTGAACTTCTTCATGCATACAGCCCTGTAGGTTTAAAGAAAGAAGCAGTGAAGGAATCCTGAGATTAAGTGATATGGCTTATATATGACAAATGCAGAATGGGCATCCTGCCCTGGGCTCTAACTCAGGATGTCCTGTGTGTGGTTATGATGTGTCCCTGGCAAATATTAGTGCTTCCTAAGTCACAGGCATGACTGTTGTTTCCAGAGTTTAGGTCAGCTGATTCTTGGTCACTGACCATGAAGACATGAAAGAATTGAAATGCACACCCTACAACTTCATTTATTAGAGAAGCAGTCTACAGGGAGCATGTGTGTGAGCGTGCTCAGTTGCTTCAGTCGGGTCCAACTCTTTGCAACTCTATGGACTATAGTCCACCAGGCTCTTTTGCCCATGGGATTCTCCAGGCAAGAATACTGGAGTGGGTTGCCGTGCGCTCCTCCAGGGCATCTTCCCAACCCAGGGATTGAACTCAAGTCTCCTGTGTCTACTGCATTGCAGGCAGTTTCCTTACTGCTGAGTCACCAGGGAAAACCTACAGGGAACATTCAGTTCAGTTCAGTTCAGTTGCTCAGTTGTGTTCAACTCTTTGTGACCCCATGGACTACAGCATGCCAGGCTTCCCTGTCTATCACCAACTCCCAGAGTTTGTTCACACTCATGTGCATTGAGTCAGTGATGCCATCCAACCATCTCATCTTCTGTCTTCCCCTTCTCCTCCTGCCTTCAGGGTCAAGGGCGTCTTTTCCCAGCATCAGGGTCTTTTTCAGTAAGTCAATTCTTTTCATCAGATGGCCAAAGTATAGAGCTTCAGCCTCAGCATCAGTCCTTACAACGAATTTTCAGAACTGATTTCCTTTAGGATTGACTGGTTGATCTCCTTGCAGTCCAAGGAACTCTCAAGAGTCTTCTCCAGCACCACAGTTCAAAAGCATCAATTCNAGTATAGAGCTTCAGCCTCAGCATCAGTCCTTACAACGAATTTTCAGAACTGATTTCCTTTAGGATTGACTGGTTGATCTCCTTGCAGTCCAAGGAACTCTCAAGAGTCTTCTCCAGCACCACAGTTCAAAAGCATCAATTCTTCCATGCTCATCTTTATGGTCCAACTATCGCATCTATACATGACTACTGGAAAAACCATAGCTTTGATTAGATGGACCTTTACCAGCAAAGTAATGTCTCTGCTTTTTAATATGCTGTCTAGGTTTGTCATAGCATTTCTCCCAAGGAGCAAGGGTCTTTTAATTTCATGGCTGTAGTCACCATCTGGGAGCATACAGAGAGCATAGTCCCCCTAAAACCAAGAGAATTTCATCATATTGTGGTCATGCCAGTATCACAGAAACAACAGATACAGAAAGAAAGAAATACTGTGAGTTCTCAGTATCCCAGGCCTTTGCCCCCAGCCCCATGTTCTGAGATCGTCCCTCCTTTCAGCAGCTGCTGAAGTTGCTCTCTGGTGACAAGAAGCACCTTTATGTTAAGGTGTTGATGACTAATGAAAGACTTGGGCATCACCCCTTCCAGGCATATGGTGTTTTTTATTTAAACATGGATGGAATGGGGGAAAAAATCTAGCATTATTAAGCTTAGTACCAAATCTCCTGGTCTCCCATAAGGACTTGGAGGCTTTCATAACCATAGGCAAGTGGGAGGGATTTGTGTACAGTGATCCTCTTCCTCAACAAAAAGGAAAGGCAACCTGTGACAAGGAGACCTGGGATTTTTTTTTTTTTTCCTTTTTTAACTTTTCATTTTGTATTGGGTATAGCTGATTAACAATGTTGTGATAGCTTCCAGTGAACAGCAAAGGGACTCAGCCATACGTATATATGTTTCCATTCTCTCCCAAACTCCCCTCCCATCCAGGCTTCCACATAATGTTGAACAGAGTTCCCTGTGCTGTACAGTAGGTCTTCGTTGATTGTCTTTTTTTTTTTTTATTTAGTTAGTGTAAAAAAATGATTGTCTATTTTAAATATAGCAGTGTGTACGTGACCGGTATGGTTGTTTTCTAATTGAACAATAGCATGAACAAACTTGAAAGCAGAAAAACATCTACTTCTGCTTTATTGACTATGCCAAAGCCTTTGACTGTGTGGATCACAACAAAATGTGGAAAATTCACAAAGAGATGGGAATACCAGACCACTTGACCTGCCTCCTGAGAAATCTGTATGCAGATCAAACAGCAGCAGTTAGAACCGGACATGGAACAAGAGACTGGTTCCAAATTGGGAAAAGAGTATGTCAAGGCTGTATATTGTCACCCTGTTTATTTAACTTATATGCAGAGTACATCATGCAAAATGCCAGGCTGGATGAAGCACAAGCTGGAATCAAGATTGCCAGGAGAAACATCAATAACCTCAGATACTCAGATGACACCACCATGGCAGAAAGCAAAGAAGAACTAAAGAGCCTCTTGATGAAAGTGAAAGAGGAGAGTGAAAAAACTGGCTTAAAACTCAACATTCAGGAAACTAAGATCATGGCATACGGTCCCATCACTTCATGGCAAATAGGTGGGGAAACAATGGAAACAGTGACAGACTTTATTTTCTTGGGCTCCAAAATCACTGCAGGTAGTGACTGCAACCATGAAATTAAAAGACACTTGTTCCAAATAGAAAGCCCAGGAATAAATCCATGCACCTATGGACACCNCCAGTTCAGGTTTGATGCCTGATACAGGGTGCTCAGGGCTGGTGCACTGGGATGACCCAGAGGGATGGGAGGGGGAGGAAGGTGGGAGGGGGGTTCAGGATGGGGAACACGTGTACAACCGTGGCTAATTCATGTCAATGCATGGCAAAAACCACTACAATATTGTAAAGTAATTAGCCTCCCACTAAAATAAATAAATTTCTTTAAAAGGGGACATTATTTACTTATTTGACAAATTTTTTTTAAACCTTAAGATAATACAGTTTTAAGTTCCAGGTTGAAAAGAATTACAGTATAAGAAATTAGACCATATCATGCAGTTAAATAACTGAAAAACATTTAATAAATCAGTGATTTTGTTTCTAGCATCTCAGAGGAAAGTCACTTCATGCATGCAAAAAATTACTACAAATAGTATGCCATTGTCTTTTTATTTTATATAATTTTGTATCATTTTTCAATATTGTATAGGGCTATTTTCTTTCAACAAACTACTTTCATAAGAAAAAAAAACAAAAGAAACAATTACCTTCATGAGTACAGTTATGATGTGAACCTTTTGCTACTAAATAAAATAATGAATTGCTTCCCTCCATCATGAATGGAATAAAAGCTATACCAGGAACATAAGTTCTACCTAAAACATAACCCTAAATTAAAGTCTTAGCAAAGTCTTAGCTTTCAAGCAAAAACAGACGGAGATGAAGTAGCAGTTTCTTTTCTAAATGGGCTGCTGCTGCTGCTGCTGCTGTTAAATCATTTCAGTATATCCAACTCTCTGCGACCCCATAGATGGCAGCCCACTAGGCTCCTCCGTCCCTGGGATTTTCCAGGCAAGAACACTGGAGTGAGTTGCCATTTCCTTTTCCAATGCATGAAAGTGAAAAGTGAAAGTGAAGTCACTCAGTCATGTCCAACTCTTTGCGACCCCATAGACTGCAGCCTACCAGGCTCCTCCATCCATGAGATTTTTCAGGCAAGAGTACTGGAGTGGGTTGCCATTGCCTTCTCCATCTAAATGGGCTACAGGGCTCAAACAAGAAAAGCTCACGTATTTAGCACATCAAAAGCGCTGCAGCTAATACATAATACTCACCCTCAGCATTCATGAAGCCAACCCTGCTCATACCTGACACCTTTCAATGAGTTCTCATAATAGGATAAAATTTAAAACTCTTGATATAGCCTGTAAGTCCCAGCAAAATCTGACCTCTACTCCTCTCAAACCCCTTCTTTTTATTATTATTTTTATTTTTTTATTTTCCAATATTGTATTGGTTTTGCCACACATCAACATGAATCCGCCATGGGTGTACATGCGTTCCCAATTCCGAACCCCCAAGAGAAAGAGGGAAATGAAGGGAGAGAGGAAAGAGAAAAGGGGCGGGGTGGGGGAAGGGAGGAAGGGACAATTGTAAGGGTGGAGATCTTAAAAAGACAAGAGATGATGGGATTCAGAGCTTAAGAAGAGGGATCTGCTTCATAGAAGCAGTAACCAAGATGGCAGTAAGTTGAAAATTATGAGAGATGAAAGAATTCCTGGTGTCTTTATTTTCTCAGTGAAAAGCATATAAAGGCCTTCAGTGTGAGGTATCAAACTGGTTACACCTTGATATAAATAAATAAGTAGATAGATGCATAGCAGTGACTGTTGAAACCAAAGGAGTTTTGCAACATTAACAGCCATTATTACAAGAATTAGGTAAATCAGATTTTTAGAAAGTGAAATACGTCTCTTGATTTTAGAAAAAATGACAGTATAATATAATTTATTTAAAAATACTCCATCATAATGTGTTCTGCTATCTGTGTTGGTCCCTTCTACTATCTGTGTTGTGATAAAGAAGCAGGCAGTTGCCTGCTTTAATCAGGAGTCTGCATCCCATGGGTGGTCAATATCATTTATCCTGAAAGTCCAGACTCAAGGGCAGCTCCTACAAGGGGTTCCTCTATCCATTTTTCAATGAACACTAGAGTATAGCATAATGAGTGTCAGATATGGGCTTTCATTGGTAAAATTAGTGACTTGTTAAATCAGCATAATGGATATAAGCAATCAACTCTTATCACTTAACAATATTCAATTTATATAGATTAGTTTAAATAGCTAAAAACCATATCCCACTCATGCTCCCCAGTTTTTATGTATTTCTTAAGATCAAAAGACCTCATGCTTAAACCCGATACCCTAGGATTAGTCTCTAGACATCTGGGTAGGAAGATTTATTATGACCTGATAATCTGTAATATTATCAGATATGAGAAAATGCCAATAAATTTTTCAAGCATGGTGGATGTGGCAACATCTAACAGGATGAGGACCTGAGATTTATTGAAACTTACACAGGTTTATAGACTAGTGTAGGTCTCTGTAACAATGTATATTTTTGTAATTATCAGTACGCACAGCAGAATTTGGAATGTTATTTATCTTCATTGTAACGTGGTTAAGGAGGTTGTGAAAGGGTAAATAACTCTCATTCAATTCAAATGTCAGGGATTTACATCCATTTTTTTAACCAATGTGAACATAGAAATTTTGTATAATCAAATTAGCTTATGTCTGTTCACAGCAGATGGTTCACTAGACTCTTTCCTTAAAATCTGCCACACTAGAGATTTTGTCTGGAAAATCCAGTCTGGTTGCATTTCAAACTCTATCACTTGTTTTCTGTATCTGACCTTTGAAATTCCCCAGTGACTGGAAGTAACTATATGTCCAACTTCCAAGTTATACCAAAGGGACATTATTAATAGTGCTGCAATGAACATTGGGATACACGTGTCTCTTTCAATTCTGGTTTCCTCAGTGTGTATGCCCAGCAGTGGGATTGCTGGGGCATATGGCAGTTCTATTTCCAGTTTTTAAAGGAATCTCCACACTGTTCTCCATAGTGACTGTACTAGTTTGCATTCCCACCAACAGTTTAAGAGGGTTCCCTTTTCTCCACACCCTCTCCAGCATTTACTGTTTGTAGATTTTTGGATCGCAGCCATTCTGACTGGCGTGAAATGGTACCTCATTGTGGTTTTGATTTGCATTTCTCTGATAATGAGTGATGTTGAGCATCTTTTCATGTGTTTGTTAGCCATCTGTATGTCTTCTTTGGAGAAATGTTTGTTTATTTCTTTGGCCTATTTTTTGATTGGGTAATTTACTTTTCTGAAATTGAGCTTCAGGAGTTGCTTATATATTTTTGAGATTAATTCTTTGTCAGTTGCTTCATTTGCTATTATTTTCTCCCATTCTGAAGGATGCCTTTTCACTTTGCTTATAGTTTCCTTCATTGTGCAAAAGCTTTTAAGTTTAATTAGGTCCCATTTGTTTATTTCTGCTTTTATTTCCATTACTCTTGGAGGTGGGTCATAGAGGATCCTGCTGTGATTTATGTCGGAGAGTGTTTTGCCTATGTTTTCCTCTAGGAGTTTTATAGTTTCTGGTCTTACCTTTAGATCTTTAATCCATTTTTAGTTTATTTTTGTGTATGGTGTCAGTGTTCTAGTTTCATTCTTTTACAAGTGGTTTAGGATATGGAAGCAACCTAGATGTCTATCAGCAGATGAATGGATAAGAAAACTGTGGTACATATACACAATGGAATATTACTCAGCCATTAAAAAGAATGCATTTGAATCAGTTCTAATGAGGTGGATGAAACTGGAGCCTATTATACAGAGTGAAGTAAACCAGAAAGAAAAACACCAATACAGTATAATAATGCATATATATGGAATTTAGAAAGATGGTAACGATGACCCTATATGCAAGACAGCAAAAGAGACACAGATGTATAGAACAGTCTTTTGGACTCTGTGGGAGA
>SJYX01000593.1:241598-271625 GCA_006410675.1 Oreotragus oreotragus | reverse complement strand
TGAGTGAACTCCGGGAGATGGTGATGGACAGGGAGGCCTGGTGTGCTGTGATTCATGGGGTCGCAGAGAGTCGGACACGACTGAGCGACTGAACTGACTGAACTGAGTGCAACAAATTCTCAAACTGATCCCATCCTGCTGTTAAGCTAGAGAATATATACACACAGAAACCTCTGTAGATGAGAAATGCTGATTGATGCTATTTGGAGGATGTTCGTTTAGATTAATGGACGAGATTAAGAACAGATTTCAGTGGTCTTAAATGCACAAGGAACATTTGAAAGGCAAATGCCTCCTTAAACCTCTCCCCTGTTTTCGAGAATTTCAGGGATGTGAAGGACATAATGGCCTGTAACTGTGTAGCACCTGTGGATAACTCATCTCTCCGAGTCTACCTAGTAATCACTAATAACTCTCTTTTTGCTGGGCAAATTGTTAATTCTATGGTTAATGACAAACAAGTTAAATAGGAAAAATCTAAGGCAAAAAGTAACAGCCAAGTTCTACCATAAAAATTCCAATAAAAATATCAGGAATTTATATGAAGTAAACCCATTCTTGGACCTCCCAGGTGGTGCTAAAGAACCCACGTGCCAGTGTAGGTAGACATTAGAGCTATGGGTTCGATCCCTGGGTGGGGAAGATCCCCTGGAGGAGGGCACGGAAACCCACTCCAGTATTCTTCCCGAGAGTATCTCATGGACAGAGGAGTGTGGCAGGTTGCAGTTCATAGGGTTGCACCGAGTCAGACACAACTGAAGTGACTTAGCATGCTCACAAACCCACTGTTATTCTGAGCTGGTCGGGTGAGAGTTTGCTTACTGCTGATAAAGTAGTGGGGGTTGGTTTCTCTACCACTTAACTTTATGGAGCGCTCCAAAAAGGAAAAAATGATAGACATTTCTAAGATTTTTTGCTTTAAATCCTGGTTTTCCTTGGTAAAGACAACTGCTTATGCTTCCCTGATTTAAGGCTGTGTCTTGTGCTTACATATAAATGTCCTGTCTGTGTAATTTTCCTATTTTAGTTTTTGGCATTTCTGCTGAACTATATATATGTATATATATTCATTCTCCAGTTACATAGTAGCTCATGAAAACTTATTTCCAGTAGTAGAATTCAATCACATATCAAAGCAAGGGACTACAATTTGTCTCTCCTAATGTTCAGGAGACAATTTCCTTGATTGCAAGCTTTAAAAAATTTTGTTACTTTATACTGACCTGCACAATGTGAAACTAGGTTAAAATCTAGTAAATACATTTACAACAAATGAGCAATTGAATGAATGAATTTCCTATTTCCTTATTTTTACTGTCTATACCATTCTATTGTATTTTCAAAGAAAGTCATATAGAATAATCTGTCTGTACCATTCTATTGTATTTTCAGAGTAAATCATATAGAATAATCTTCAAATTGTTTACCCCCAAGGCTTGCTGATTTTCTCATCTCTGTTTGCTCCTTATGAACTCTCTACTGAGTGTAATATGTGCCTGTCTCTCTGTCTGTCTCTTTTTTCTTCCATTTTGGTATATTGTTGATCTTTAAACGTTTTACTTTAGATAATGAGAAATCAGGTCTTATAAGATTTTATTGCCTACATGATAATTATTGCAATAATAACTCAGCAACAACTGATGAATTAGCAAAGATATTTGGGATGTATCTGACTGACCTTTGTCCACAAAGGAGGGGGGAGATATAGTTTTATTGCTGAGAAAATAACTTGATAAGAAACTTTACATGTTTCCTTTTTTAGAAACCAAGAAGATCTTCCAGGTTCAAAAACATATTGGGACATTTCAGAGGCAAAATCCTGACAGAAATGGTGCATAAAAGCAATTAGAGAGGAGATTTGAAAAGATTTTAACAATTGAATGTGATACAGGTCAAAGGAGCTTTTGAGAAAGCAAGAGCAAATATCTGGAGGGAGCTGACAGAACCTTGGAAGATTATTTCTATACCAAGATATAATGAAGGCTGTGAAGGTTGTTGGTACTGCATATATAGGGGAATGACTCTGGGCTCAGCCTGGGGGTTGTTATAAACAGATAAAAATTCGTGGGACTTGGCTGTGTTTGAGCTCCCCACTTGAAAAAGCCAAATGGTGACAAAGCAAAAGCATAACTAAGTAAGAGGCAAAAATGCAACTGGAACCATTTTTATGATTTACCTGTACAGACAATTCCAGTTAGGAGCTTAGGAGCACTCAGAGATGCCCCCTTTCCCAGAGCCTGCTGTCCCCTCTGCTTTCATCATATCTCTCCCAGTTTTAGAGAGTCTTGGCCTCCAGAAGCATTCACTCTCCCTGGGATCTAACCTTGTGTAGATTACTTTAGTCAGTTTATAACTTTAGCCTAATTGAGTACGTTGGCTTCCCTGTTGACTCAGTGGTATAAGTTCGCCTGCCAAGCAGGAGACGAGGGTTCAATCCCTGGGTCAGGAAGATCTCCTGGAGAAGGCAATGGCCACCCACTCCAATATTCTTGCCTGCGAAATGTGTGGACAGAGGAGCCTGGAGGGCTACCGTCCATGGGGTAGCAAAAGATTCGGACACAACTTAGTGATTAAGCAACAATTGACTACTCTAACCATGATTTGGTGGTAATGTTCTTCTGCCTTGAAGATCTTTTCTACCATCCAAAACTGGATTTCTGTTCGCCAAGGACTAGAATCTGTCCTTCCTGTACCAACTATCTACCTGTTTTGGTTTCTGCTTCCTGGGCATGTCCATCAGACTCTCTGCAGGTTTTTCTGCTTTGTCCTCATGAAGGGCCCTCCTTGATGTTGGCTACTTGTGTAGCTATCCCTGCTATCATTTGAGACCTTCCTGCCTTGATGGACTCCTTCGTCTCCTTGCTGCTGGAACTGAGTCTAATATCTGCCTCATGTTCGCCACCTACCTCAGTGTGTTTAGTTTCTCTAGCCTTCCTGTCTAGCTTGTCCAGCTGCTACCCAAACTCTAGTGCTGGAATCAGAAAGGGCAGGTTTATGAAAGTTAAATAAGAAGGTGATGTTGGTGGGCCACTGGGGCTTTCCTGACTCCACAAGTGTTTGTGTGTATGTGTGTGTGTGTGTGTGTGAGAGAGATTTTAGAAAAGTTCTCATAATTCTGTGGACCAGGGACCTTGTAAAATGTGATAAATGATTTCATTGGTATAGTATATAATGGTAACGAACATTCAGAGTGTAAGTGTTCAAGGTCATTAAGCATTAGAATTTGCAGAGTAAAGCTTTCAGAACACAGAGTGTGCAGACTGATCTAACGTTAAAGAGAAAGATCTCTTGGAGAAGGGAATAGTTACCCATTCCAGTATTCCTGGTACTTTCCTGGTGGCTCAGATAGTAAAGAATCTGTCTGCAATGTGGGAAATGTGAGTTTGATTCCTGGATGGGGACGATTCCCTGGAGAAGAGATTGGATACCCATGCCAGTATTCTTGCCTGGAGAATTCCATGGACAGAGGAACCTGGCTGGCCACAGTCCACAGGGTCACAAAGAGTCAGATAGGACTGAATGACTAACACTTTCACTTTCGAAAAGAAAAGGAACAACCAGGCTTCCGAGTGTCTAGTAACTTATAAGTGTAGGTTCAGATCTAGGTGACACAGGCAGTCTATTCCAAAGTCTAAGATGCAGTGGAAGGTGTGGATTTGGCCAGTGTCCAGGTGAACTATTGGGAAAAAGTTTCAGCAGTGATTGGCACTGGCCACACTTGCCCTCTGTGACAGCCTGTGGCGTATGTTCCTAAATAAATCCACTTCTTACTTCTAAAAAAGACACACTTTATCTCTCACTGAATTCTTTCTGCATTGAGCCATCAAGAACCTGAGCTTCATTAAGTCCTGAAAGCAGCCCATAGCTGATATGGCCTGAAGAAATATGTGGAAGAGAATGTAAAAAGTCTCAGAAATACAGCTTGTCCATGGGCAGTTATTTCATTTAATGAAGCTATTTTCCAGAGCTGACTTGGGCTTCCCTGGTGGCTCAGTGATCAGGAATTCACCTGCCAAAGCAGGAAGCACAGGTTTGATCCCTGATCCTAGAGAATCCGGCACGCCACAGAGCAAATAAGCCCATGTGCCAGAACTGTTGAACCTGTGCCCTAGAGCTCAGGGCCTGCAACTACTGAAACCTGTGCACCCTAGAGCCCATGCTCCTCAACAAGGGAATCCTGCACTCTGCAGCTAGAGGGTGGTCCCCGCTCACCATAAGTAGAGAAAAGCCCACACGCCAACGAAGACTTAGCACTCTGCAGCTAGAGGGTGGTCCCCGCTCACCATAAGTAGAGAAAAGCCCACACACCAACGAAGACCCAGCATAGCCAAAAATAAGTAAATAAAACTTAAAAAGTTGTTGGGGTTTAGGGCTCAGTTGAGGGAATTGCTGTGCAGAAAATATGTTCAGTTCAATTCAGTCTCTAAGTCATGTCCAACTCTTTGTGACTCCATGGACTGCAGCACACCAGGCTTCCCTGTCCATCTCCAACTCCTGAAGTCTACTCAAACTCATGTTCATCGCATCAGTGATGCCATCCAACCATCTCATCCTCTGTCATTCCCTTTCCCCCCTGTTTCAGTCTTTCCCAGAATCAGGGTCTTTCCCAGTGAGTCAGTTCTTCGCATCAGGTGGCCAAAGTATTGGAGTTTCAGCTTCAGCATCAGTCCTTCCAATGAGTATCAGGACTGATTTCCTTTAGGATTGACTGATGGGATTTCCTTGCAGTCCAAGGGACTCTCAAGAGTCTTCTCCAACACCACAGTTCAAAAGCATCAATTCTTCAGTGCTCAGCTTTCTTTATAGTCTAACTCTCACATCCACACATGACTACTGGAAAAACCATAGCCTCGACTAGACGGATCTTTGGTGACAAAGTAACGTCTTTGCTTTTTAATATGCAGAGGCATAGCTTTTCTTTCAAGGAGCAAGCTTCTTTTAATTTCATGGCTGCAGTCACCATCTGCAGTGATTTTGGAGCCCCCAAAATAAAGTCTGTCACTGTTTGCATTGTTTCCCCAACTATTTGCCATGAAGTGATGGGACGGAATACCAGGATCTTAGTTTTCTGAATGTTGAATTTTAAACCAGTTTTTTCACCGTCCTCTTTCACTTTCATCAAGAGGCTCTTTAGTTCTTTGCTTTCTGCCACAAGGGTGGTGTCATCTGCGTATGTAGGTTATTGATATTTCTCCTGGCAGTCTTGGTTCCAGCTTGTGCTTCATGCAGCCTGGCATTTCCCATAATGTACTCTGCATATAAGTTAAATAAGCTGGGTGATAATATACAGCCTTGACATACTCGTTTCTCAATTTGGAACCAGCTTGTTGTTCCATGTCCAGTTCTAACTGTTTCTTCCTGACCTGCATACAGATTTCTCAAGAGGCAGGTCAGGTGGTCTGGTATTCCCATCTCTTTCAGAATTTTCCACAATTTACTGTGATCCACACAGTCAGAGGGTTTGGTGTAGTCAATAAAGCAGAAGTAGATGTTTTTCTGGAACTCTCTTGTTTTTTCGATGATCCTACAGATGTTGGCAATTTGATCTCTGGCTCCTCTGCCTTTCTAAATCCAATTTGAACATCTGGGTGTTCATGGTTCACATACTGTTGAAGCCTGGCTTGCAGGACTTTGAGCATTACTTTGCTAGCCTGTAAGATAAGTGCAATTATGCAGTAGTTTGAACATTCTTTGGCATTGCCTTTCTTTGTGATTGGAGTGAAAATTAACCTTTTCCAGTTCTGTGGCCACTGCTGTTTTCCAAATTTGCTCGCATATTGAATACTGCACTTTAAAGTATCATCTATTAAGATTGGAAATAGCTCAACTGGAATTCCATCACCTCTACTAGCTTTGTTTGTAGTGATGCTTCCTAAGGCCCACTTAACTTTGCATTCCAGGATGTCTGGTTCTAGGTGAGTGATCACACCTTTATGGCTATCATTATTGATATTTCTCCTGGCAGTCTTGGTTCCAGCTTGTGCTTCATGCAGCCTGGCATTTCCCATAATGTACTCTGCATATAAGTTAAATAAGCTGGGTGATAATATACAGCCTTGACATACTCGTTTCTCAATTTGGAACCAGCTTGTTGTTCCATGTCCAGTTCTAACTGTTTCTTCCTGACCTGCATACAGATTTCTCAAGAGGCAGGTCAGGTGGTCTGGTATTCCCATCTCTTTCAGAATTTTCCACAATTTACTGTGATCCACACAGTCAGAGGGTTTGGTGTAGTCAATAAAGCAGAAGTAGATGTTTTTCTGGAACTCTCTTGTTTTTTCGATGATCCTACAGATGTTGGCAATTTGATCTCTGGCTCCTCTGCCTTTCTAAATCCAATTTGAACATCTGGGTGTTCATGGTTCACATACTGTTGAAGCCTGGCTTGCAGGACTTTGAGCATTACTTTGCTAGCCTGTAAGATAAGTGCAATTATGCAGTAGTTTGAACATTCTTTGGCATTGCCTTTCTTTGTGATTGGAGTGAAAATTAACCTTTTCCAGTTCTGTGGCCACTGCTGTTTTCCAAATTTGCTCGCATATTGAATACTGCACTTTAAAGTATCATCTATTAAGATTGGAAATAGCTCAACTGGAATTCCATCACCTCTACTAGCTTTGTTTGTAGTGATGCTTCCTAAGGCCCACTTAACTTTGCATTCCAGGATGTCTGGTTCTAGGTGAGTGATCACACCTTTATGGCTATCTGGGTCATGAAAATCTTTTTTGTATAGTTATTCTGTGTATTCTTGCCACCTCTTTTTAATACTTTCTGCTTTTGTTAGGTCCATACAATTTCTGTCCTTTATTGTGCTCATCTTTGCATGAAATGTTCCCTGATATCTGTAATTTTTGAAGAGATATCTAGTCTTTCCCATTCTATTCTCTTCCTCTATTTCTTTGCACTGATCACTGTGGAAGGCTTTCTGCCTCACTTCATGGCATATTTGTGGGGGCTAAGGGGAAGCAGTGAGAGATTTTGATGGGCTCCAAAATCACTGCTGCCGGTGACTGCAGTCATGAAATTTAAAGACACTTGCTCCTTGAAAGGAAGCTATGACAAATCTAGACAGTGGATTAAAAAACAGAGACATCACTTGGCCAGCAAAGGTCCGCATAGTCAAAGCTATGGCTTTTTCAGTAGTCATGCTATGGAGGTGAGTTGGACCATAAAGTAGGCTGAGCACCAAAGAACTGATGCTTTCATACTGTGGTGCTGAAGACTCTTGAGAATCCCTTAGACTGCAAGGAGGTTGAAAGTTTGTAGCTAGGAACCAGGAACTACACCACAATTTGTAACTTTTGGAGGATAGGATTTTGATCTAGGGTCAGAGACCAGGCTTTATCTCATGAAACTTTTGTGTAATAAAGTTTGATTAAAGTATAAAGGGTTAGAGGAAGCTTCTGACATAGACATCAGAAGGGAGTAGAAAGAGTGCCCCTCTTGCTAGCTTTTAACAATGAGTTATAAAGCTGTTAAAGAATCACCAAAACTGAGAGAGTTCCGTCAGGCCGCTCTCCCACAATATGCATTTTGAGATATCCTGGGCACAAGATGAATCATTCCCAGCCATAAAAGAATGGACATTAATCTTAAAGAAAGGCAGCTTTTCAAACAAATGCAGAGTTTCATTAGCATAGCTTAAGAGAACATTTCCATGAGTAAGACACACTGGTTTGTTCAGCCTTTACTGGTTCAAGGTTTGAGTCTTAGGCATAACTGACTTGAAAAAAGGCAGATCCTAAGGCAAATATGTAGTTCATTAACATAGCTTAAGAAAAATATTTCCATAAGAGAAATGCATTGGTTAGCTTCAGTTCAGTTCAGTTCAGTCGCTCAGTCGTGTCCGACTCTTTGCGACCCCATGAATCGCAGCACGCCAGGCCTCCCTGTCCATCACCATCTCCCGGAGTTCACTCAGACTCACGTCCATCGAGTCCGTGATGCCATCCAGCCATCTCATCCTCGGTCGTCCCCTTCTCCTCCTGCCCCCAATCCCTCCCAGCATCAGAGTCTTTTCCAATGAGTCAACTCTTCGCATGAGGTGGCCAAAGTACTGGAGTTTCAGCTTTAGCATCATTCCTTCCAAAGAAATCCCAGGGTTGATCTCCTTCAGAATGGACTGGTTGGATCTCCTTGCAATCCAAGGGACTCTCAAGTCTTCTCCAACACCACAGTTCAAAAGCATCAATTCTTCGGCGCTCAGCTTTCTTCAGAGTCCAACTTTCACATCCATACATGACCACAGGAAAAACCATAGCCTTGACTAGACGGACCTTAGTCGGCAAAGTAATGTCTCTGCTTTTGAATATACTATCCAGGTTGGTCATAACTTTTCTTCCAAGGAGTAAGCGTCTTTGAATTTCATGGCTGCAGTCACCATCTGCAGTGATTTTAAGTTAAGTTCAGGTGGAACCAGGTGTAGTCATGACAACACAGAATTTTTAAAAGAAACCTCCTTTTAATTTTTGTATAGAGAAGGAAACAAAAATGTCTGTCACTTGAGTTTGTTTCCTCCTGCTGCTTTAGAGAGAAAAAAAATGTCTGACACTTGTAGTCTATTTCCTTTGCTTGGGGACCTCTAGCCTTCCTGCCTGTTACTCTCTCAAAATAAATAAATTTATTAAAAAAAAAAAAGATCAAACCAGTCAATCCTAAAAGAAATCAACTCTGAATATTCATTGGAAGGACTGTTGCTGAAGCTGAAGCTCCAATACTTTGGCCACCTTATGCAAAGAGCTGACACAATGGAAAAGACACTGATGCTGGGAAAGACTGAAGGCAGGAGGAGAAGGGAGTGGCAGAGGATGAGATGGTTAGACAGCATCACAACTCACAGACATGAATTTGAGCAAATTCCAGAAGATAGTGGAGGACAGAGGAGCCTGGCATGCTGCTGTTCATGGGGCTGCAGAAAGTCAAGCATGACTTAGAGACTAAACACAACAGCAACAGCAAAATTATAGAGCCAGAATCAGAGGTACCCTGGGAAACAGAGCTACATTTTGGAGAGTGCCCAGTGTCATGGTCTGTGCGTGGGTTGGAAAAGAATTTCCAGACATGAGGCAGAAAGAGAGGAGAATAAAGTTTATTAGAGTGGGAGACGCTGGTAGAACAGTGGGCCAGATAAAGGGAGAACCGACGTTGAACAGGGGTCCTTAGTCACTTTTATACCCAGGGTACAAGGAGCAGGATAGGGGTCTTGAGGGTCATTTGCTGATTGGGTGAGGCATGTACACTGTTGGGAGAAGAGTAAGGCAAATACCTTCTCACTGTGTGGGGTAGGAGGGGAGACAGGTTATACTGCTCAGGAGGACCTGAAATCTGTTAATAGTTACAACATGGGGGAGGGAAGGATGATAAGGGTCTGATTTTTCCTTTCTTGCATTCCAAGACCCTCCTTGGTTTCATCTGGTCTTTCATCCTTGGGTCACCACATTCCTCCCTCTAGTTTTAGGGGCAATTCTTTGGCCCCTTTTGATACCCTACTCATGTCTAACTATCTACCTATTTCCCCTCTCAGGCCTTTGGGAACCCAGTCTCAAAGGAAAAGGGGCAATAACCATTCTCGCGTGTTCAGGCTGTACAGGGGTGTCGTGGGGCTCTGGGTTCTCATTGCCTGCTCTCTGTCAGGGTGATTTATGGAGGGAGACGAGTCCACAGAATGATAAGGCAGCTTGTTTCAGCATTGTCTGGGTGTTGGCTAGGGACTATTCTTGTTGTACTACCACTTGGAGATTTGTTGTATTCTAGAAGAAACACACTTAACAAGAAAGTTAAAGATACTTGGCCCAAAGATTACTAGAAGTAGAAAATCTGCTGAGGAGGTACCCAGGAGAACCAGGCCTAGACATTGCTTTGTGATGTTAGCGTTTCTCTAGGTACGAGAAGATGCAAGGATTTGGGCTCATAAAATCTTTATCTCAAAACATATGACTATCTGAAGGCTTGTTCTTCCAGGTTTTTCCCAGAGCACAGAGTGCATTATTTCTGATCTCCAACCTGAACTCCTTTCAAGAGGTGTTGAAGGTCAGCAGCCTGCAGTGGTAATGATTTAATCTTTGTAGAGGCAACTAGCAAGTGCCAACTTCTAGTCAGTAAGGCCCCTTCATAGCCACATATTTGACCATGCGTTGGGGCAGTCATGACTATTGTGTTCTGTGGTGCTTGGAAGGCTCATTCCCAGGTCTAACGAAGATTCCATTGACAGGCCACTCAATGTATTGTTACTAGACCAGGCCTTGCAAGTAGCAAAAGTCTCTGGACCATACCTCTCTTACTAGCCTCTTGGTCCTGGAAAATATTCCCTCTTGTTGCTTTTCCCATATCTGGAGTTACTTATGACAGTCATTGATCTCATATGGTACTGCATATTAGCATTTTATCATATGCTTAGTCACACATTTGGTAACATAAGAAACAATCTTCTGAAACAAGCAACATAGAAAATAATATAGCTAGTAGTTATTAGTAAGGTCACAAACAAGAATTTAAGTCAAGAACTTTCATTAGCCATAGCACAGTATACCCCAGGTCATCTGGCTTAGTTAAATGATTATAGCCAGGTGGTTAATCTTCTGGTTGTACATCATGGAGCATCTGACCTTTATCCAAAGACTGGTTACTGAGATAAATTTTAGAAGCAAACTTAGAGTGTCCTTTTTATTTATTTATAAATTTTTTTTTTTTTTACTTTACAATACTGTATTGGTTTTGCCATATATTGACATGAATCCACCACGGGTGTACATGAGTTCCCAATCCTGAACCCCCCTCCCACCTCCCTCTCCATACAATCTCTCTGGGTCATCCCAGTGCACCAGCCCCAAGCACCCTGTATCCTGCATCGAACGTAGACTGGTGATTCATTTCTTACCTGATAGTATACATGTCTCAATGCCATTCTCCCAAATCATCCCACCCTCTCCTTCTCCCACAGAGTCCAAAAGTCTAGTCTATACATCTGTGTCTCTTTTGCTGTCTCGCATACAGAGTTATTGTTACCATCTTTCTAAATTCCATATATATGTGTCAGTATACTGTATTGGTGTTTTTCTTTCTGGCTTACTTCACTCTGTATAATCGGCTCCAGTTTCATCCACCTCATTAGAACTGATTCAAATATATTGTTTTTAATGGCTGAGTAATACTCCATTGTGTATATGTAACACTGCTTTCTTATCCATTCATCTGCTGATGGACATCTAGGTTGCTTCCATGTCCTGGCTATTATAAACAGTGCTGTGATGAACNCTTTATTTTACTTTACAATACTGTATTGGTTTTTGCCACACATTGACATGAATCCGCCACGGGTATATACGAGCTCCCAATCCTGAACCCCCCCTCCCACCTTCCACCCCATATCATCTCTCTGGATCATCCCTGTGCACCAGCCCCAAGCATCCTTTATCCTGTATCAAACATAGACTGGCGCTTCATTTCTTACATGATAGTATACATGTTTCAAAGCCATTCTCCCAAATCATCCCACCCTCGCCCTCTCCCTCAGAGTCCAAAAGTCCGTTCTATACATCTGTGTCTCTTTTGCTGTCTCACATACAGGGTCCTCATTACCATCTTTCTAAATTCCATATATATGTGTCAGTATACTGTACTGGTGTTTTTCTTTCTGGTTTACTTCACTCTGTATAATTGGCTCCAGTTTCATCCATCTCATTAGAACTGATTCAAATGTATTCTTTTTAATGGCTGAGTAATACTCCATTGTGTATATGTACCACAGCTTTCTTATCCATTCATCTGCTGATGAACATCTAGGTTGTTTCCATGTCCTGGCTATTATAAACAGTGCTGCGATGAACATTGGGGTACATGTGTCTCTTTCAATTCTGGTTTCCTCGGTGTATATGCCCAGCAGTGGGATTGCTGGGTCATAAGGCAGTTCTATTTCCAGTTTTTTAAGGAATCTCCACACTGTTCTCCATAGTGGCTGTACTAGTTTGCATTCCCACCAACAGTGTAAGAGGGTTCCCTTTTCTCCACACCCTCTCCAGCATTTATTGCTTGTAGACTTTTGGATTGCAGCCATTCTTACTGGTTTGAAATGGTACCTCACTGTGGTCTTGATTTGAATTTCTCTGATAATGAGTGATGTTGAGCATTTTTTCATGTGTTTGTTAGCCATCTGTATGTCTTCTTTGGAGAAATGTCTATTTAGTTCTTTGGCCCAGTTTTTGATTGGGTTGTTAATGTTTTTGGAGTTGAGCTGCATACAAACCTACATCATAGAAAATCTGTGCATTACCACACTCCATCTCTTTTTCAGCAGACCCCCGGCTTCCCACATCTCTGTAAAATAGAAATGATAAGATGGAAACACTTTCTACTTTCCTGCGGCTCATCTGCAAACTCATCAGTCTCCCTACAGGTCGTATTCACTCTCCATATAGAAAGATGGGCGAGGGGTCTCCTCTTAACCTAAAACTAGTCCTCCTTCTTATGATCTGGATCTCATTCCCAACAGTATCTTTGGGGACTTAAAATTCTATCAATTACCGTCTTTCTCACCTCAGGTTTCAACCCTGCATTCTATACTCTTTTCCCCATTAGAATTTAAAGGTGCAGAGTTCTCTTCTGTGTTTGTTTTTTCATTTAAAAACTCCTGTAGACACATGCCCCTCATCAAATCTTGCTCTCACATCACATCCTTTTCACAAACTTGAGGAAAGTGTTGCCTGCCGGAGCTGTGCACACAGCTCACTAACACCCATTGCACTGGAGTCTGTTGTACTCAAACTTTTCCTCTGAAAATCCCAGATTCATGATTGCCAAAGACTACTTGTTGCTAATTTGTATCATACTTGACAAAGGCCCTCGAAAAAAATAACATTAAGCTCTTATGTTTCCTGCATTGGTGGGCAGGTTCTTTACCACTAGTGCCACCTGGGAAGCCCAGTGATGATTATACACACACAAAAAAAGAAAATTAAAAAGTGACAAACTTAGAATCAAGCGTAGTAAAATTCAAAGCAAAAACTATGACATAGGAGAGGAAGACTCATTTTGTATTCATAAAGCTTTAAATTGGTAGAAAAGTTAAATTGATTTGAATCTTTATAGATGAGGTGTACTGAAATATATAAAGGGAAAATCATTTGTAATATCTGGAAAAATTGACCAAAAAATTGAAGTAAAAAAATGCAATCCAACTCTCTAAGTCTTTGTATAATTAAGTAGTTCCCTTAATTAGTCCTTCCCAAAAGCACAGAAGATATGAATAATAAATAAGTCTAAATTAAGAGATGGATAAGGTCAGTTTTTAGTTGCTTTAATAAGCACTATTAACCATATTTTAGGTCAAAGAAAATGTGAATAAATTCCTCCAAAACCGAATGGTTCATGCCATAGTCTTTGGCCCCTAATTTATTAAAACTGGGTGTTAAAAACAAAAAAAATTTAATGAAATTTCAAATGAAAAACTCAACCACCTTGAAATAGTAAACTACTGTGATACATGCGTGCATGCGTGCTAAGTAGCTTCAGGCATGCCCAACTGTTTGAAACCCCATGGACTGTACAGACTGTAGCCCTCCAGGCTGCTCTGTCCAAGGAATTCTCCAGGCAAAAATACTGAAGTGGGTTGCCGTTCTCTCCTCCGTATATAACTCCTATGGTACATAACTCCTACTTTAAAGAGAAAATACAAGCTGAGATCATAGTAATATTAAGCATCAATACTTATTGAATAAAAGAAAATTTGAATTCTCAGAAAACTCAAGCTTTAACTTGTTTTACTGTAAACCAGATATATTGAAAATAAATGATCTAAACATACAACAAAAGAAGTTAATAAAAGGAAAACAAGGGAATTTCCCCGCAGTCCAGTGTTTAGGACTCCATGCTTGCACTGTGATGGCTCAGTTTCAATCCCTGGTCAGAGAACTAAGACCCCACAAGCTGCATGCAACAGCCAAAGCAAGAGAGAGAGAGAGAATTCATATGGTATTTCAATGGTTCACGATCAAGTACACGGACAGAAAGCTAGCATAATCCTGATGCCATAATCTGAAAAACATTGCTTAAAAAAAAAAAAAACAGTCAAATTTGTATTTGTTGGTATAGAAGAAAGCTGCAAACAAATCTACATCATAGTAAATAAATCACATGTAAAGAAAAAGCACAAGTCTTTCTCCAGAGCTGCAAAAATGAATAGTCCTTAGAAAAATCTATGAACATAATTAACTATATTAATGGATCAAAGGAGATTTTTCTAAAGCATATAATCACCCTCAGAGTTGCTAAAAAGATTTTTGAAATGGAAGATTTGCTCCTAACCTCTTTGAAAGTATGGTTCTTTGTCAAATAAAAATAGGATATTCAATTAATATGATACATTATATCTATCTGAAACCAAAACAGCAAATATTACTCTTAACTCTAGAAGTCCAGAAGCATTCTTATTAAAATCAGGCGTGGCATAGATTGCCAGTAACTGCTGTTATTCAAAGTGAATTTGGAAATCCTTGCCAACAGTCAGAAAGGAATATGTGTATGTTTGTGTATACGCATATATTTACATGTAAATATGTGTCTATGTATATACACACATAAATATGTTGGAATTATGGAACAACATTATCATCATTCACAAATTAAATTCAAGAATCCATTTTGAAAATCTGAAAAACCTATTGAAAAACCATCGACATTAGTAAAAGATCTTGCTTTGGTCACTCGTGACAGAATGTGTGAAAATCAATAGCCATTTTCCATTCCATTAATGATCAGTATATTATTCAGGACTGCTTTGGTTGCAAATGACTGAAATCATTCTGAAAGAAACTGGGCAAAATAGACTGTTTCAGAAGGACATTTAGTAGCCCACGTGACCTTCAGTCCTTTGGTCCCATGAGCTGTCAGGGAAAGTCAAGGGCAGTTAGGAGCCTCTTGACCACAAGTCTCCTGGAGTCATGTCCTGAACACTGGTGGTCTTGAACCAACTCTTGTTTGCTTTGATCATCAATGTCTGTCACTATAACTTGGGTTCCTCCGCCTGGTTTGAAGTATGGTATTCCTCAGGTCCCGTGTCTCACCTGCTGTATCTTCCACCACCAGAAGGGGTCTTGTCCTCTGTGTCCCAAGTTACAAGACATTGGGAAAAGACACTGGCTAGAATAATTTATTCCCATCAGTTTTGTAAAATCCTTCAGTGGCTCAGTGGTAGAGTCTGCCTGTCAACGCAGGAGATGTGGGTTCAAATCCTGGGTCAGGAAGATCCCCTGGCGAAGGAAATGGCAACCCACTCTAGTATTCTTGCCTGAGAAATCTTCCATGGACAGAGGAGCCTAGTGGCTACAGTTCATGGTGTCAAAAGGAGTCGGACATGACTCAGCGACTAAACCGAAACAGCGACAAAATCCCTAGGAGAGTTGGAAACAAAGGTTGAAGCTGAAAATATCTACGTATCTTATTTCAGAGTGTTTCACTCTAGATCCCACTTAATTCTGGAGCCAAGAGAAAACAGAGAGGTGAGCTGTTCTGATAACAGGGTCTCATCTCACCTCCAGAGCCCAAAGGCTGTCGAGTTTCCCTGAGATTTCCTTCGCAAATAGTTTAAAAAGAATACATTTCACATTTCTCAGAACAAACAGTTTAGGAAATATCCGTTGTGGTAATGACTGGCAGGGAGCATTGATCTGAGGTAGGATATTGGCTGTCAAACTGCCACCCAGGAGGGCAGAGCACCTCAGCCCGTCTTTGATGTGGAAATCTAGAGGGCGAGGTTCCTGTTGAGTGGGCTTCTGCAGCCTGTGTGCAGACAAAGGACAGACGCAGAGTCAATAAAGTCCTTTTCTTGTTGGTGGCAGCTGCTTGGAATTTGGCTTCCTGTGGGCCAGATCCTTTTGATTCTACTGACATCTATGGGCTGTGACTTAGCTACACCCTTTTCTTTATAGAAAGAAAGAAAAGCAATGCTCCTGGTTTTTTTTTTTAAGGTTTTTTTTTTTTTATATGTATGTAGTTTTCTGAAGATGATAGAGTGAAACTACTATTCCTTCAAACATGGAGCTCTTGCCTTTCTGTCCCCCGCCCCAGAGATAGGCAAGGAGGAAAAAATTATCCAATCAAAAGCTGTACCCAGGGAGAGAAGGGAACCCTCTTATACTATAGGTGCATATGTAAGTTGGTACAGCCACAATGAAGAATAGTATAGAGGTTCCTTAAAAAACTAAAAATAGAGCTACCATATGACCCTGCAATCCCACTCCTGGGCATATATCCAGAGAAAACCATGATCTGAAAGGACACGTGCACCCCAATATTTATTGCAGCACTGTTTACAATAGCCAAGACGTATAAGCAACATAAATGTCCATCGACAGAGGAACAGATAAAGAAGATGTGGGACATATATACAATGGAATATTACTCAGCCTTTAAAAAGAATGAGACTGCCATTTGCAGCAACACGGATGAATGCAGAGATTGTCATAGTCCATGAAGTATTAATAAGTCAGACGGAGAAGGTATACGGCATCCCTTATATGTGGAATCTAAAAAAAAATGATGCAAATTAACTCACAAAATAGAAAGAGACTCACAGGCTTAGAAAACGAAACTATGACTGCTAAAGGGGAAGGACGGTTAGAGAGTTTGGGTTGGACATGTCCACACTGCTGTATTTAAAATGGATAATCAACAAGGACCTACTGGGTAGCACAGAGAGCTCTGCTCAATGTTATGTGGCAGCCTGGATGGGAGGCGAGTTTGGAGGAGAATGGATATATGTATATGTATGGCTGAGTCCCTTCGCTGTTCACCTGAAGTCACAGCATTGTTAATCGGCAATACCCCAACACCAAATAAAAAGTTAAAAAAAAAAAAAAAAAAAACTGTACCTAAGGAATTCCCTGGCAGTCCAGTGGATAAGACTCTGAGTTTCCACTACAGCGGACATGGGTTCAAGCCCTGGTCAGAAAATTAAGATCCCACAAGCTGCACAGCAAAAAAGAAGAAGAAGAGGAAACAATCAAAGCTGCCTCCATGATTACCCCCTTCTCCACCCTGCTTTGCTTCAGGCATGAGGGATCTTAGGTCCCCCAGTTCCCCAACCAGGGATTGAACCCAGGCCTCCTGCATTGGGAGCATGGAGTCTTAACTTCTGGACCACCAGTGAAGTCTCACTCCACCCCTTTTAAAGTGGTTGACCACATGTCAACATTTAACTGCAAAAGGAGGGAAGACATTTTCTTTCTCAGTCAAGCAACCTTGTTTCTTCACTGAGGGTAGTCCCAAATAATCTTTCATTCATGATGAGAAAATTAGCAAATCACAAATAAAAATATGAGCAGCCCTATGTTCCAGTGGGCTAGGCTTTAGCCAAGAACTCCAGTGGTCCATGACCTCTGATTTTATGCTCAATGATGATCAAGGATGTATTCGCCAAATGGAAAGACGCGTTTCCATCCTGGGGCGATCTGAAATCACAGCCACAGCAAACATTGGAAGGTTGTAAGAAGACAACACTCGGTTTGATGACCACTTAAACAAGAGGAACCATGGAGCACCTCATTTCCTCCTTACTTGTAGGCAGGATGTGGTAGAAAGACCATGTACTTTGTGGTCTGATAAAGCTGAGTTTGAAACTTACTTCTGCTCCTGAGTGTGTGAACATGTGTGAGTCACTCAGCCATGCTCCTAAGTATACGTCATTGTTGCTGTTTAGTCACTGAGTCACGTCCAACTCTTTTGCGACCCCCTGGATGGTAGCCCACCAGGCTCCCCTGTCCATGGGATTTCCCAGGCAAGAATAGTGGAGTGGGTTGCCATTTCTTTCCCCAGGAGATCTTCCCAACCCAGGGATCAAGCCCACCTCTCCTGCATTAGCAGGTGGATTCTTTACCACTGAGTCATGGAGAAGCCTACTAAGTATATAGATGAGCCTAATCAATTCACCTCCTTTCACTGAGCCTTACAGTCATCAGCTGCGAAATATAAAAGCTAAGGATTTTAACCACCCAATTAGTTCCATCCCCGTTCTCTCTTCTGGGCAGAGGAGAGGTGACAGCCCCCACCGGGCCCTGGGTGAACAAAGGACCCTTATGAGAGATGAGTCTCAGCTTCCCCTCATCCCAGGAGCATCCCAGTCCCTGGCCCCTTAGCCTGGTGCTTCAGGTCAGGGTTATTTTATCCCCAGGAATAACTGCAGCCTTCGGATGATGAACGCTAAGTCTTTAGGGGCCATTTTAAAATCCACTGTTAATATGGAGTGACACTGAATTCCCTGATAATCGGATTAGTGTATATTGCTCAAGCTGTCATTCAGAACTCAAGCCCCTTTATCTCTTTGCTGATATGAAGCTAAGCTTCTTGACTCACTTTGCTGCTGTCTCTTCGGAGTCATCAAGAATCTGACTTCTTCGAGCCAACAATTTTATTTGCTTAATCTTGGGTGAAGAGATTAGGGATTTAGAGAAGATTTTTCAACATCCCTACCATTCCTAGAGAGAAGGCAAATTCCTTCCTCCTGCACCTTTCTCTCTAGTACACACACACCAACTAGAGCAATGCAAATACCCAACACGCACAACACTGCACTCAGAGGTACAATATGCCACACAAAACACAGATGCTGCACACACACAGTTTAAGAGAAGAAAGAGGAACCCATGCCTGCCGCTTGTTTCATCAAAAAGTGGCATTTCTGTGGGTCCAACAGAGCAGGTCTCAAAGTTTAGGAGGCCACTGAGATCACCTGGCTAAAATAATGCACTTCCGATGCGAGAACTGAGAACAAAAGGGTGCTTATTCCCATATACTCTGCCAGAGGCTGGCTTTAACCACAGCCTGGCAAATGTGGACACCAAGAGATTAGAATGGGAGAAAATACAAAACTTCATACTACTGAGATCTGTTCAGTAATGCTCAGCAAATCCCCTGATGCCCATGGGTCCTTCAGTCACCATATTGCATTAGAATATGTAGTGCTCAACTCAGACTGGGCTCTGTAGCTTCACTCAGCATCCTTCCAGGGACAAAATCAGACGGCCACGTCATGAAAAACAAAACTCTTTCCCAACTTGAGGACTGACAGTAAAGTTTTTTATTCAAAGAGGTGTTTTTGTGTCACAAGACCAGGGTGGTGAGGACTCGGCAAAGCCTATCTTTAAAAATGGGATGCAGGGGCTTCCCTGGTGATCCAGTGGGTAAGAGTCCACTTTGCAATGCAAGAGACATGGTTCGACCCCTGGTCTGGGAAGATCTCGCATGCCGTGGAGCAACTAAGCCCCTGTGCCACAGCTGCTGAGCCTGTTCTCTAGAGCCCAGGGAACCGCAATGCTGAAGCTCGCACGCCCAAGGCCTGTGCTCCACACCAAGAGAAGCCACCGCAATGAGAAACCCATGCGCCACACGAAGAGTAGCCCCCACTCGCTACAACTAGAGAAAGCCCATGCACAGCCATAAAGACCTGCAAAGCCAATAAAATAAAATAAATCAATTCTTAAAAAAATGCAAAGCCAATGAAATAAAATAAATCAATTCTTAAAAAAAAAAAAGACAGGGACTTAAAAAAAAAGAAAAGAGATGGGAATGTGAGTCAGACGAACTCAGATCCCTGTGTACCTGGCACACGTCTGGGTGTAGATGCACTTTGCTTTCGTGCTGATGGGCTGGACTGCGTCTTCCTCCTTCAGCACTAGTTTGGCATCTAAGCACTCAATAACTCTGAATTTATGGCTCAGAGTTGCAGCATCCCTCCTCCCTTGACTCTCCTTGTCTCTAGGACCCAGAGTAGACAAGTTAGAAATCAGATATATAAACACAAGTCACCCAATGTCAGACAGTCTTTCTCCACCCCTCCTTCCACAGTGTGCTGGGTTATGTTACCCAGGCACTGCCCTGGATAGTGTCACACACTGTCAACTCCTCAGACATCATGCATCTCCACATCTCCCAGGGCTCTGTGCCTCAAAGAAGTGAGGAAATGATTCTTAATTCCCAACATGCTTTCCTTCAGCTGTCTTTCTTTCTCCTAAGCTTCCTTGCCAAAATTCCTATGTCATTCTGCTATCTACTTTACCTCCTACTCTTGTGTTTGAGGGACCCTAATTTTTATATGCTAGAGTTTCAAATTAGCAGAAATTGAGACTCATCGTCATGATGAAATGTGATAAAAGTGCTTCAGAGGCTGTTCTATGGTGTCCACAGCTCGACAAACAGGTGTTCGGGAAGCAGAATGAACAGTAAAGATGGTATTGTATCCATAAGAATGTTCTGAACTGCCAGNGAGAAACCCATGCGCCACACGAAGAGTAGCCCCCACTCGCTACAACTAGAGAAAGCCCATGCACAGCCATAAAGACCTGCAAAGCCAATAAAATAAAATAAATCAATTCTTAAAAAAATGCAAAGCCAATGAAATAAAATAAATCAATTCTTAAAAAAAAAAAAGACAGGGACTTAAAAAAAAAGAAAAGAGATGGGAATGTGAGTCAGACGAACTCAGATCCCTGTGTACCTGGCACACGTCTGGGTGTAGATGCACTTTGCTTTCGTGCTGATGGGCTGGACTGCGTCTTCCTCCTTCAGCACTAGTTCGGCATCTAAGCACTCAATAACTCTGAATTTATGGCTCAGAGTTGCAGCATCCCTCCTCCCTTGACTCTCCTTGTCTCTAGGACCCAGAGTAGACAAGTTAGAAATCAGATATATAAACACAAGTCACCCAATGTCAGACAGTCTTTCTCCACCCCTCCTTCCACAGTGTGCTGGGTTATGTTACCCAGGCACTGCCCTGGATAGTGTCACACACTGTCAACTCCTCAGACATCATGCATCTCCACATCTCCCAGGGCTCTGTGCCTCAAAGAAGTGAGGAAATGATTCTTAATTCCCAACATGCTTTCCTTCAGCTGTCTTTCTTTCTCCTAAGCTTCCTTGCCAAAATTCCTATGTCATTCTGCTATCTACTTTACCTCCTACTCTTGTGTTTGAGGGACCCTAATTTTTATATGCTAGAGTTTCAAATTAGCAGAAATTGAGACTCATCGTCATGATGAAATGTGATAAAAGTGCTTCAGAGGCTGTTCTATGGTGTCCACAGCTCGACAAACAGGTGTTCGGGAAGCAGAATGAACAGTAAAGATGGTATTGTATCCATAAGAATGTTCTGAACTGCCAGAAACAAAATACGTGGCTAAAAGTGGCTCTGATAATACTATCTCCCATAATAAGATGTCCAGAGGAAGGTGGCTGCAGAGTTAGTGCAGTGGGCCAACCATGGCTTCAAGGACCAGGCTCCTTTCATCTTTCTCCTCCATCAGCCTGTGGATCTGGTCCTTAAGCTTACTAGGCTCATGATCACAAGATGGCTGCTACTGTTCCAGGCATCATCTCTTCATCCAGAGGCATTCAAGGACAAGAAAGCCTGTCCCTTTTTCTTCATCTCTGTTTAATTGACTTTCCAGAAGCTTCCCTGTGTATTTTCCTTTGACCCCATTGACCTACATTAGATCATACACTCAAACCCAAGCTTCAAATAAAGCTGTAGAAACGAATGTCTGGTATGGTCAGCTTTTATGTTAAGGGGAAACCTCTATCCTAAGCAGGCAAGCCCAGTAGGTTGACCATCTCATCCTGGTTTTAAACCAGAAATTTCCTGGTTTTAAAACTGGAAGCTCCACATCCTGGGAAACCCCTCTGTCTTGGGAAAACTGGACAACATCACCCATCTGTCATGGTGAATGCCTGTAGGGTGTTGGGAAAGAGGAACGGGTAGTAAGGATATGCCTAAAGCCTCAGGAAGGAGCTTAGGTACAGTAGGTGGCACTAAGGAGGGATTTGAGAGGGGAAAGAGGTACTGTTACATGAGCTACTCTGATTAGAATGGATGGGTCATGATTAACATTTAGCTGTGAAGCAGGAAGGGGCCATTCATGACTCAGGGGTTGGGGGAATCCTGTCTCAAGTAGCAAGAATGCCCACTTATTATCTCATAGTTCCACGAGTCAGAAGTCTGGGCACAGAGTGTCTCAGCTGAGTCTTCTGTTCAGGATCTCACAAGGCTGAGATCAAAGGGTCTATGCTTTTTCAAGTTGTTGGAAGAATTATCTTCCTTTTGGTTGTGGGACTAAAGTCCCAGTTTCCTTGGCACATAATTTTCTTCATCTTCCAGCCAAAACAGTACTTTCTACCTTTTCCTGCCTCAGATTCCTTATTTTCCCTTATGTTACCAGCTAGAGTAGGATTTCTACTTTTAAGGGCTCATGTGATTTGATTAAGCCCATTCAACAACCCAGGATAATCTCCCAATCTTAAAGACATTTGATTAGTAACCTTAATCACACCTGCCAAGTCCCTTGGCCATGTAGTGTAGCGTATTTATCAGATTAACACTGAGGGGTGAAGGTCACGGGAGACAAAATTCTCCCTGCAGATGGTTGCTGCTGCTAAGTCACTTCAGTCGTGTCCGACTCTGTGAGACCCCATAGACAGCAGCCAACCAGGCTCCACCATCCTTGGGATTCTCCAGGCAAGAACACTGGAGTGGGTTGCCATTTCCTTCTCCAATGCATGAAAGTGAAAAGTGAAAGTGAAGTCGCTCAGTCGTGTCCAACTCTTCGCGACCCCACGAACTGTAACCTACCAGGTTCCTCTGTCCACGAGATTTTCCAGGCAAGAGTACTGGAGTGGGTTGCCGTTGCCTTCTCCATACAGATGGTTAGGTAGACAAATTAGGAGATCACTGGTCACATTCTGCCACAATAAAGAAGAAAAAGGTTTCTAACGATAGGAATAATCCTTAGGTTAGATGGTCTGACTTATGAAGCACTGAGCCCTCTAAATCTAGAGCCACCTGAAATGCTTTTAAAGAAATTCTGACAGTGAGCAAGATGGGACTGGGTGATTCCTAAGATTCCATCTAACTCTAAGATCCTACAATTCCAGTTTTCAGTTATACGCCTGCCAAGTAGAGAAAAATATAGTATGTTTGATTGATGAAAAGACAGAAATTTTCAGAAAATGATCAAATCCTTCTAATACAGGTGTTTTTACTTTCTCTGCAATGACTTGCAGTAAAACTTGAAAGTAAAGGTTTGCAGAAACCGACCTCTCCTTTCCCATTTCATAGAGTTATTGGCTCTGAGAAAAAGCTTGGAGACACCTAGAGATCTCCAATATTGCCTGTCTTAGACTAGACCCTGGGTGATTGGGAAATATTATGAAACACTCCCTCGGAAGAAGCTGTTAGGATAGCTCACCGATTTGTAGTTGTAGGGACCTTTCCCCTTTAGGTGATAGGCAGAGTGCTGAAAGTGGAAACAGACTCTTGTGGCTCGCCCTGAGACCAGGCTTTTATTCATGGTAAGGCAGGAAGTGGTTGCAGGCTGGATGGAGCTGTGAGGAGCTGGAGATGATGGATCATGAAAATCTGCTTTGAAAAAGGAGAATTCTCATGGCTCCAAAACCCTGTGAGAGTGGGAATTTAATTAGGATATCTTCTTTAGCTACTAAGGGACCACTAATACAAAAGCACAGGACACTAATTTCTGTCGTATTCTTGCCAAGTGTTCCTAACCTCAATAGAACCTGAGAAAGCATTATTCAAACCCAAACTGAAGGACGTTCTATAAAATGACTGACTGGTATTACCCAAAAGCATCAGGGTCCTAAAAACTAAGGAAGAGTCCAGGTGGGAGGAGGCCAAGGACACTTGAGAACTGAACACATTGTGAGGCCCTGGATTGGTACACATTAGCCAAAATATTGTAAAAGATGAACAAAGTCTGTTGTTTAACCTAACAGTATGATCCCCATTTAAATGTCTTAGCTTTGATAACTGTTCCATGCACATACATTCCATTAGAGAAAGCTGAGGAACTCAGTACTAATTTTGTTAACTTTTCTATAAATCTGAAAATGTTTCAAAATAAAAACTTTAAAAATGCAATAACAGGCTCATAAGAAAATCACAATAATATTTAAAGTTGTACTCTGCAACCAATGCTAAACTCAAACAGAAATCTTTATTCTTCGAGGCCTTTTGTTTTTGATACATCATGAGGCATGCAGGATATTAGTTCCTCCACCAGGGATCCAACCATGCCTCCTGCAGTGGAAGCAGAGATTCTCAACCACTGAACCACTAAGGAAATCCCTCAAATGACTTCTATTATTAGAAAGAAGGACTGGAAATAAAATAATTAAACATTTTTCTTTCAGAAAGTTTAAAACTATACACAGATAGCTGTACATGCATAAAAGAAGAAAGGAAAAATTATAAGAGCAAGTATCAATAAGCTGAAAAAAAGAAAAACAGACTAAAGCTAAATGAATCAGAAGAGAAAGCATAAGTACACAATCTAGAATCAAAGAAAGAGCTATTACCATTTATATCCATTTATAGCCGTGGATAGAGAGACAATTTTTAAAATCCTAAACAAATGTTGTGTATTAACCTTTCATTTTAATAAGTGGAAAATATTCCAACAGACTAAAGCTAAATGAATCAGAAGAGAAAGCATAAGTACACAATCTAGAATCAAAGAAAGAGCTATTACCATTTATATCCATTTATAGCCGTGGATAGAGAGACAATTTTTAAAATCCTAAACAAATGTTGTGTATTAACCTTTCATTTTAATAAGTGGAAAATATTCCAGGAAAACATAAATTATGAAAATTGACATAGGAAAGTTAAAAAGCCTAATAACAATGGAAGAAATGGTTTTTGTTGCTGTTGTTGTTGTTAAAGACTTACACAAAAAGAACAATAGTCTTTAGTTTTATGAATGAGTTTTTTCAAATGTTCAGAGTATTGAACTCTCATGTCAATTAAACTATTAAGGGCATGGGAAAATATAGAAAATTTATCAGCTCATTTTCTGAAATGAGAATGATTCTGATGACCTAAGTTTGGTAAAGTATAAAAACGGAAGTGCTCATCTTACATATGCAATATAATTACTATCTCAGAGAGCTTTGCTTCCCACTTGTAGAATTTTCTCAGTTTCTTTTAAATTTAGAGATTGCAAAATATAGAAAACAGAATAAAAATAAATTTAAAAATATTTGAGTCACTCTTGTTTTACTATATTCTCTCTTAACTTATTACATCACTTGCCCTGGGGAGAAGCCTTGTATATGCNCTCAGTTTCTTTTAAATTTAGAGATTGCAAAATATAGAAAACAGAATAAAAATAAATTTAAAAATATTTGAGTCACTCTTGTTTTACTATATTCTCTCTTAACTTATTACATCACTTGCCCTGGGGAGAAGCCTTGTATATGCCTTGTAATTCTTGTTCTGGATGCATCCAGTCTTCTCGGTGTTGTTTTCAAGTCTCAGCATTTTTCCATTTTTACACGTTCATACCAACCTCTCTTTTTCATGTGCCCTTTGCTTTCTGTCTCTGCTATATCTTGTATGTGATCTTTTAAAATGGGAATTAATGAGAAAGTCTAGCCACATTGATTTTTTTATAGATGTCTCCCCCTTTTGTTCTTGGTCAAAAAAATCATTCATAATTATATTATCATAATTTAATTTTTGAGAGCATTTCATCCTTTGGGGATTGAAGGGACCACTGCTATTGTTGTTATTCAGTCACTATGCTGTGTCCAACTCTCGCACCCCATGGACTGCAGCACACCAGGCTCCCCTGCCCCACCTCCCAGAGTTTGCTCAGGTTCATGTCCATTGGGTTGGTGCTGGCATCCAACCATCTCATCCTCTGCTGCCCTCTATACAAGCACAAATACGTATGTATGAACAATATCATAATGTTTTGTGAGTTTTTGAAAGCTATATTAAGGTGTTGTAGTTCACATTCCTCTCTCTCCCGCACGTTCTCTCTCTCTCCATACATATACGTATATGTATGTGTCTATATGTGTGTGTATATGTGTACATATAAGATAAACCATAGATAAATGGAGGGATGGCCAGATGGAGGGATAAATGGGCAGACAGACAAAGACAGGTAGATAAAGATAGATAAACAATATATATATAATGCTTTTTGGTTTTCAGTCCAGTTCAGTTCAGTTCTGGAAAAGGAAATGGCAACCCACTCCAGTACTCATGCCTGGAAAATCCCATGGACGGAGGAGCCTGATAGGCTATAGTTCATGGAGTTGCAAAGAGTTGGATACCACTGAGTGACTTCACCTTCACTTTCGCTTTCAGTTCAGTTCAGTCGCTCAGTCGTGTCTGACTCTTTGTGACCCCATGAATCGCAGCACGCCAGGCCTCCCTGTCCATCACCAACTCCCGGAGTTCACTCAAACTCATGTCCATCGAGTCAGTGATGCCATCCAGCCATCTCATCCTCTGGCCTCCCTTTCTCCTCCTGCCCCTAATCCCTCCCAGCATCAGAGTCTTTTCCAATGAGTCAACTCTTTGATGTGACCCCATGAATCGCAGCACGCCAGGCCTCCCTGTCCATCACCAACTCCCGGAGTTCACTCAAACTCATGTCCATCGAGTCAGTGATGCCATCCAGCCATCTCATCCTCTGGCCTCCCTTTCTCCTCCTGCCCCTAATCCCTCCCAGCATCAGAGTCTTTTCCAATGAGTCAACTCTTTGCATGAGGTGGCCAAAGTACTGGAGTTTCAGCTTCAGCATCTGTCCTTCCAACGAACACCCAGGGCTGATCTCCTTCAGAATGGACTGGTTGGATCTCCTTGCAGTCCAAGGGACTCTCAAGAGTCTTCTCCAACACCACAGTTCAAAAGCATCAATTCTGCGGCGCTCAGCTTTCTTCACAGTCCAACTCTCACATCCATACATGACCACTGGAAAAACCATAGCCTTGACTAGATGGACCTTTGTTGGCAAAGTAATGTCTCTGCTTTTTAATATGCTATCTAGGTTGGTCATAGCTTTTCTTCCCAGGAGTAACCGTCTTTTGATTTCATGGCTGCAATCACCATTTGCAGTGATTTTGGAGCCCCCAAAATAAAGTCTGACACCGTTTCCACTGTTTCCCCATCTACTTCCCACAAAGTGATGGGACCAGATGCCATGATCTTAGTTTTCTGAATGTTGAGCTCTAAGCCAGCCTTTTCACTCTCCTCTTTCTCTTTCATCAAGAGACTCTTTAGCTCCTCTTCACTTTCTGCCATAAGGGTGGTGTCATCTGCATATCTGAGGTTATTGATATTTCTCCTGGCAATCTTGATTCCAGCTTGTGCTTCTTCCAGCCCAGCGTTTCTCATGATGTACTCTGCATAGAAGTTAAATAAGCAGGGTGACAATATACAGCCTTGACGTACTCCTTTTCCTATTTGGAACCAGTCTGTTGTTCCATGTCCAGTTCTAACTGTTGCTTCCTGACCTGCATACAGATTTCTCAAGAGGCAGGTTAGGTGGTCTGGTATTCCCATCTCTTTCAGAATTTTCCACAGTTTCTTGTGATCCACACAGTCAAAGGCTTTGGCATAGTCAATAAAGCAGAAATAGATGTTTTTCTGGAACTCTCTTGCTTTTTCCATGATCCAGCGGATGTTGGCAATTTGATCTCTGGTTCCTCTGCCTTTTCTAAAACCAGCTTGAACATCAGGGAGTTCACGGTTCACATATTGCTGAAGCCTGGCTTGGAGAATTTTGAGCATTACTTTACTAGCGTGTGAGATGAGTGCAATTGTGCGGTAGTTTGAGCATTCTTTGGCATTGCCTTTCTTTGGAATTGGAATGAAAACTGACCTTTTCCAGTCCTGTGGCCACTGCTGAGTTTTCCAAATTTGCTGGCATATTGAGTGCAGCACTTTCACAGCATCATCTTTCAGGATTTGAAACAGCTCAACTGGAATTCCATCACCTCCACTAGCTTTGTTCTTAGTGATGCTTTCTAAGGCCCACTTGACTTCACATTCCAAGATGTCTGGCTCTAGATTAGTGATCACATCCTCATGATTATCTGGGTCGTGAAGATCTTTTCTGTACAGTTCTTCTGTGTATTCTTGCCACCTCTTCTTAATATCTTCTGCTTCTGTTAGGTCCATACCATTTCTATCCTTTATCGAGCCCATCTTTGCATGAAATGTTCCCTTGGTATCT
The DNA here is from genome assembly GCA_006410675.1 of Oreotragus oreotragus. Classification (NCBI taxonomy): domain Eukaryota; kingdom Metazoa; phylum Chordata; class Mammalia; order Artiodactyla; family Bovidae; genus Oreotragus; species Oreotragus oreotragus. The sequence continues at coordinate 243,600 of SJYX01000593.1, read as the reverse complement.
CCAATTCTCTTGAAGAGATCTCTAGTCTTTCCCATTCTGTTGTTTTCCTCTATCTCTTTGCATTGATTGCTGAAGAAGGCTTTCTTATCTCTTCTTGCTATTCTTTGGAACTCTGCATTCAGATGCTTATATCTTTTCTTTTCTACTTTGCTTTTCACCTCTCTTCTTTTCAGTGCTATTTGTAAGGCTTCTCCAGACAGCCATTTTGCTTTTTTGCATTTCTTTTCCATGGGGATGGTCTTGATCCCTGTCTCCTGTACAATGTCACGAACCACATTCCATAGTTCATCAGGAACTCTATCTATCAGATCTAGGCCCTTAAATCTATTTCTCATTTCCACTGTATAATCATAAGGGATTTGATTTAGGTCATACCAGAATGGTCTAGCGGTTTTCCCTACTTTCTTCAATTTAAGCCTGAATTTGGAAATAAGGAGTTCATGGCTCTATGATGGGGTTAATGGCAACCTCCTCCAAGAGAGCTTATGCCAGACCCAGGGCTGATGCATCCAGAGCCCCAAGCAGCAGTCCACTGCTGACCCGTGCCTCCTCAAGAGACACTCAAACACCATTCTGGCTCCGTCTCTATGGCTTATCTGCGTTCTGGAGCACACAAGGTATGTTTCTGCTTTCTGAGAATCTCTGGAGGGTAAGGGGGTTTGATTCTAAATGTGATTTTGCCCCTCCTACCATCTTGCTGGGGCTTCTCCTTTGTCCTTGGACAAAGGGCATCTCTCAAAGTGGGGTATCTCCTCAAATTCACTCCAGCACCATGCAGCCACCTCTCCCTTGCCTTTAAATAGTTAAAAATCACAGAGATAAATTAATAAATGATAAGTAGTATAATATAGGTAAGTGTAAAGGGAATGCCATGAGAGATATCAGTTACTAGTTAAAGCCAAATCTCTAAAAGTAAAATAAAAATCAAGAATATCTGAAAATTGTTCTCTAATCAAGCCATTTTTTAAAACATTATCTTTAGGAACAACCAATATAGCATAATATTATAAATTCATTTAGCAAAAACTAAAAACTCCTAAAATAGTCTGCCTGTACTTTAATCAGATTGAACACTGAAATGAAGTGGCAAAATATGCCAGAACACCTGGTCATTGCCCCCTGTGGCTTAGACACTTTCCAAAAGGTTGGCATTGATGTGTCAAAGTAAGTAGCAGGTGGTCTCAAAGTCTTAGTTCCCTCTGGTGATGGATGTCAGTTGGTTCTTAATTTTTCCAAAGAAGGTGCCCTAAGCAAATTATCAAGCAAAGCCTACAAACCTTTTTGACCATGTTTATGCAAAAGGAAGTCAAGAGAGCACTCTCACTCATCATAAAATGACGTATTAACCCATTAAAAAGTGCTTCAGCCTGTCAGTGGCAGGTCAAGGGACGATGCCTAGGAACTCTACAACTCCGAATCTACTTTTCTATGCTGTGTGAAACAAAGTTTGGATTTCCTTCTAATCAAAACTTGACCACACTTCTGTTATATATTCTGCTTGTGCATTCCTTTGACCTGATTTTGTTTTAACGGTTCTGTAGCACTTATATGGTAGCAAAAACTGTTTTATGTGCTTTACAAATATGAACTCAATTCACTTAGCCACTTTGTGAACTAGGTGTGGCTATTATTTCCATTTACCGATCAGGCATAGAAAGTTTAGCTGGCTCTCTCAAGGTCACACATCTATGTAACAGACTTGGGATTTGAATCCAGGTCCACCGAATTCAGTCCAACTCCACCATCTGTTGTTGGTTTTTACTCACAGTTCACTTTTCCTAATTTAATTCATGTCTTAGCAACTGAACAACTTTTCATTACACATCTTAATGACAAGATAAGCTAAGGATAGCCCCTGGATGGATATAAAAACTGAATGTCAGTCTTTTTTTACTCACACTTAACGATCATATACATTGATTTAATGTTAACTAAGGGTATCCTGATGAACTGGTTGAAAACCTTCCACTCATTCAGTTCAGTTCAGTTCAGTCGCTCAGTC
>SJYX01000593.1:228032-241389 GCA_006410675.1 Oreotragus oreotragus | reverse complement strand
GTCGTCCCCTTCTCCTCCTGCCCCCAGTCCCTCCCAGCATCAGAGTCTTTTAGTCAAGGCTATGGTTTTTCCACTCATTATATATTTAAATCTAAAACTATTTACAGGTAAGGGCTAATGATGTAGATATAGAATTTGATATTTTATTAATGCCACATTGAATTTCTAAATGTAAAATATAGGTTCAGTTCAGTTCAGTCACTCAGTCATGTCCAACTCTTTACGACTCCATGAATCGCAGCACGCCAGGTCTCCCTGTCCATCACCAACTCCCAGAGTTCACTCAGACTCATGTCCATCGAGTTGGTGATGCCATCCAGCCAACTCATCCTTTGTCATCCCCTTCTCCTCCTGCCTCCAATCCCTCCCAGCATCAGAGTCTTTTCCGATGAGTCAACTCTTCGTATGAGGTGGCCAAAGTACTGGAGTTTCAGCTTTAGCATCATTCCTTCCAAAGAAATCCCAGGACTTATCTCCTTCAAAATGGATTGGTTGGCTCTCCTTGCAGTCCAAGGGACTCTCAAGAGTCTTCTCCAACACCACAGTTCAAATCAAAAGCATCAATTCTTGGCACTCAGCCTTCTTACAGTCCAACTTTCACATCCATACATGACCACAGGAAAAACCATAACCTTGACCAGACAGACCTTTGTTGGCAAAGTAATGTCTCTGCTTTTGAATATGCTATCTAGGTTGCTCATAACTTTTCTTCCAAGGAGTAAGCATCTTTTCATTTCATGGCTGCAGTCACCATCTGCAGTGATTTTGGAGCCCCAAAAAATAAAGTCTGACACTGTTTCCACTTTTTCCCCATCTATTTCCCATGAAGTGATGGGACCAGATGCCATGATCTTTGTTTTCTGAATGTTGAGCTTAAAGCCAACATTTTCACTCTTCACTTTCACTTTCATCAAGAGGCTCTTTAGTTCCTCTTCACTTTCTGCCATAAGGGTGGTGTCATCTGCATATCTGAGGTTATTGATATTTCTCCTGGCAATCTTGATTCCAGCTTGTGCTTTCTTGTCTTTGATAACACAAAAATTCTTCAGCTTCACAATCTATGCTTATGAATACTATGGATGTTTTCAAATGGAATTTAATAATATCTCATACTTGGAATACTTGCACTCTGATGCCATAAAGTTAAGGTTATTTTCATTATTCTTACTACAAAGACTTTTAGTTATGCACACTTCTGCATTTTTATACTGTGTTTCAACTGTATTGGTCAACTGTAGTCTGGTCTTCATCAAGACAGTTCTGATAACAGTTGTACATATTATCTGAGGCAATAATGGCAGCTTAATCATAGAGAATGATCCTAAAACACCCACTGTCAATGTCACTGATTACAAATTCCTCTATTCCTCACTGAATTTTTATTTTTATAAAATTCAATGACATTCAGTAATAGAAAATGGGTCCCAGAGTTAAAAGAACAGGAACTAAAAAGCAAATGTATCAATAAAGAAACCCTTATTTGCATTTCCCTAGATGTAAAGAAACCAAATTATTTTATTGTGCTCTTTGTTCTATATCACCTAAAATACTACCTTTAATAATTTGTTACACTATTAACACAAATAAAATGTTATTGTTGTTTAATGCATCTAACTTATTAAGAAACAAGGCAGTATATTCACAAATCAAATACTATGAAAAATAACTTTTTGTGGGCTACAGTCAAAAATGACTATCTCAAAATGAGGTAAAGACAGACTTTTTACATATAAGTTAGTGAATAAGATGAAGTAAAGTGAAGTTGCTCAGTCATGTCTGACTCTTTGTAACCCATGGACTATACAGTCCATGGAATTCCCCAGGCCAGAATACTGGAGTGAGTAGCCATTCCCTTCTCCAGGGAATCTTCCCAACCCTGAAATTAAATCCAGGTCTCCTACATTGCAGGCGGATTCTTTACCAGCTGAGCCATCAGGGAAGCCCAAGAATACTGGAATGGGTGGCCTATCCCTTCTCCAGTGGATCTCCCTGACCCAGNATTCCCTTCTCCAGGGAATCTTCCCAACCCTGAAATTAAATCCAGGTCTCCTACATTGCAGGCGGATTCTTTATCAGCTGAGCCATCAGGGAAGCCCAAGAATACTGGAATGGGTGGCCTATCCCTTCTCCAGTGGATCTCCCTGACCCAGGAATTGAGCTGGGGTCTCTTGCATTGCAAGCAGATTCTTTACCAGCTGAGCTACCAGGGAATCGCTGTGAATAAGATTTATAAGTACAAATATAAATTAAATTGTATTTACCAATGTTCTTAAAGTTACTAAAATTTCCCTACAAAGACATAATTCACAGTGTAAAAACATCTATAACAGTACTTTCCTAATCTTAACATATATATGATATGACAACAATATATACAAACTTTATAGTTGGAAATCAATACATAATTTAAATTATCATTCTTTTTTTGTTCATTTTATTGTATGTTACAATAATGAAGAAGGATTTAGGAAAATTTCCAGCCAGTATTTTTCTATGCTCTTTTGTATGCACTTATGTGAAGAACAGAAAGTGGTTTTGTTAGTTATTTCATTGTGTGATCTTCCAGATTCTCTGTATGAGATGAACTTCATTAAATAGCATCAGTTCAGTTACTCAGCTGTGTCTGACTCTTTGTGACCCCATGAATCACAGCACATCAGGCCTCCCTGTCCATCACCAACTCCCAGAGTTACACAGGGAACTACCTAAAGAAAGAAAAAATAGGGAAGAGGAGAATTGAGAAGGAAGGCTGGAATGGTGAGTGTTTTAAGGAGAATGATTCAAGAAATTAAAGCAACTGACACTGGGGAAAAGGAAAGAATAGGTGGGTGTTTACTAAGGAAAATGTTTATAAAGGTTTGCTCTGTGTTGTGCAATAAGACCCAGAGTTAAGATCTATATAACTCTTGGTTGCTCGCTGGAGCAGGATTGGTCTTTCTTTTAGACATGACAGTGTAATGAACAAGGACATGAGATGGTCCTATTGTTTTCAGGTTAGACTTATGAGCTAGAGAAAGTTACTTCAATTGCAGCCATCACTCATAAAATAATGTTATGAATAAATAGGAAGAAAATATTATTATTATTATGTACCAGCCCTTACATTTTGTCTAATATTTTGAACAATTCAACAATGTGGGTTTTTTTCCCCTTCATATAAAATTCTGCCTCTGGAAATATGAGCATTTTTATCTTGAGGCATTACATGCCTATTTTTAGGAGAGTCTCAAAGAAATATTGAATCAAATATGCACAAGTTTGCAAATTTCTGCAATATTTCTACAATATTTTAGCCACTGCTATCTGTCTTCTGCCAGATTAAAAATCAGTTAGGTAATTCCGTATTATATTAATATTACATTGTGAATGGTAGCTGTAGTTAAATCTATGAATATAATGACTATAAAAAGTATGAATGTATTCTTCCATATCAAATATTTAATGAATATTTAAATGATAGAAATACAAATTTTCATAATTATATTTTTATTTTATTTTATTATTATTATATTATTAATAATTATATAATTTTTTTACCAAAGTAAAAAAAATATGAGTCCTCACATTGAGCATGAATATTAAAAGCCAAGGCAAAGCTTCTAGTATATAGAACTTGGTTACTTCACTTGTACAAAGTTATTCAGGAACTGGTCTAGCTTGAAAAGCGAACCAGGTCTCTTGACCCCCAGGGCTTGTCTGACTTTTGTTGCACGACCTTCCAAGATATGTCCTCAGCTCTCACTCTATCCATTTTGTCAGCAGCCCTTAAAAACAGTCATTCAATTATAATTATATTCTGTTTTCTCAGCAGGGATAAGGCTGACCTCAGGATCTTCTGGTTGAAAAGATCAGGGGCATTTTTAGAAGAGCTTGAAGTTCCACACAGGTGCTGTAGCAACCTACCCTCAATCATACCCACACTGGCTGGGTTATTAATTCAGAGAGAAAGAAACCAAGAGCTAGAAGCAGAAGCACTTAATAATAAGCCTTTGACTCTCTTTGCCTGATAGGCAATGGTGCCCTCTCCTGGCAGAGCAGAGCATTTCCAAAAAGGGGATAGAGAATCTGACTGCTGATGGCTTTGGGTACTCAAATAAATCATTCTATAGCACCTAAGATCTTCCACCTACCTCTGTATTTATTATGAACTTTATTTGAGTTAGGTGGAAAGCAATATACTTATATTTGTAATTTAAAATGCAAATTTCTATGGCAGTCTAAAATAGTTTACAATATTCCTTTTATGTATACTTCATCATATTATCCTTTTAGACATTTTTCAACATAAAAAAGGAATAAAGTTAATCATTATGAAGTTTAACAATAATCATAAATTTATTCAGAAGAATTTGCTTAATGTGATGTTAGTATAAAGCTCATAAAAACCAAGCTATTTATATTAAGGACACATTTCTTTTAAAAATGCTGTTGGAGAAGGAAATAGCAACCCACTCCAGTATTCTTGCCTGGAAAAGTCCATGGACAGAGGAGCCTGTGGGCTGTAGTCCATGTACATGACTGAACTTGCGTGCATGAGGGTGGAAGGAGATGGGTTGGTGGCAATAAACNGGCACACATGCAAGCCGCCACCTCAGCGTCCGTGGGCTTCCCAGGTGGCGCTGATGGTAAAGAACCCACCTGCCAGGGCAGGAGACATAAGAGATGCGGGTTTGAGCTCTGGGCTGCGAAGATGCCCTGAAGAAGGAAATGGCAACCCACTCCAGTACTCTTGCCTGGAAAAATCCCATGGACCGAGGAACACGGCGGGCATAGGGTCGCAAAGTTGGACAGGACCGAGAGCAACTTAGCGCTAGCACTGGAAGGTGAGAGGAACAGATAAACTCTGATAGTCCAGAGAGCACAGAACTTCAGGGTCGAGTAGCATGAGGTGTGATGGAGACAAGGTGGAAGGGACCCCTTCTGCTGGACATGGCCTAACTGGAGAGAGATGTTAGATAAGGACGGGGCAAGATGGAGATCTAAGCAGTGTTTGCAAAGACTCTAAGGGGAAACAGGGAGAGCATGGTGGGTTCAAGGAGCCGCCCCAGTCTGGTCTGACCCAAGGGTGGCGTGTCTGGGGAGGAAGAGATGAGTTGAGAACAGCTGAGATCCTCACAGGCTGCAGATGTCATGCTGAGGGGTTTGGATTTTATTGAGAAGGTGATGGAGAGCCTCAGGAGGGTTTCAAAGAGGGAAACATCATGACCAGACTGGAGATTAACGACAACCACCCTGGGTCCACAATGGAGGTGAGGTGGCAGATGGTTTATCCCCGGAGAGTGGTTGGGTGTGTTAAGAACTAGCCCAGGATGTTTGGAATAGATTAGGTGAGAAACAGCAGAGGGAGCAGGACAGATAGAAGGGGCACTTAGGCAGTAAATCAACAACTACAGGCCTTGCAAATGAATTGGATATGGAGAGTTAAGGAGAGGGAGGAACTTCCAGGTTTCTGGGAGTTCAGAATCTTCTGAGTTGACTGTCAGAATATTTGTAATTGTTGATTTATGTATTTTTGCAGGCTTTAATTTCAGGGTACATTAAAAGGTAATTTGAACAAAATATAATTTAGACAAGACTTTTCAGGGATACATACTGCTTTTGAAAACATAGGTGCATCCACAGACCAAAGGCCCATATCTTATCCACACGCCCTGGAAAGATGCAAGGACCAGCTCCTTTCTAGCGGCTCGGGAAAGTCGTTGGCCGGCACTGAGATGCTTCACATTGGGGAGCACAGTCAGGACGCTGGATGGATGGTGGAGAACTGTTCCTATATACCTGCCCTGGTGGCTCAGAAAGTAAAGAATCCGCCTGCAATGCAGGAGACCCAGGTTTGATCCCTGGGTCAGGAAGATGCCCTGGAGAAGGGCATGGCTATCCAGTTCATTATTCTTGCCTGGAGAATTCCATGGACAGAGAGCCTAGCCGGTTACAGTCCATAAGGCCCTGTTGCACAGAGCCTCAGATGGCTCCCCCAAATCGAGGCAAGGTGTGGGGGTGGAAGGTGAGAGGGTTACAAGAGTACATTGGTTTGGTCACCTTCTTTCTGCAGGTGACCTTTCCTCCTCCCAAAGCAGAAAGGAATCATGATTTTGTGATTTGCTCTGATGTATCTGTGAACGGCATCACACACAAGCGCATGCACACATTAGAGATGCATCTCGGCAGGACGGAGCAGTCTGCTTTCCACTGCGATGCGTATNCCCAAAGCAGAAAGGAATCATGATTTTGTGATTTGCTCTGATGTATCTGTGAACGGCATCACACACAAGCACATGCACACATTAGAGATGCGTCTCGGCAGGACGGAGCAGTCTGCTTTCCACTGCGATGCGTATTAGGGCCGAGCCATCCCCAAAGCTGCGTGGCTCCAGGGCGCTTGCCCTTTCCCGTTTGTCGTGTGGAACCCGCTTAAACATTCTGTATCTACCGCTCCCCTCAAAGCACTTATGTTTTTGTTTGTCTGTTTTACCAAAGCAGAAAGGAATCATGATTTTGTGATTTGCTCTGATGTATCTGTGAACGGCATCACACACAAGCGCATGCACACATTAGAGATGCATCTCGGCAGGACGGAGCAGTCTGCTTTCCACTGCGATGCGTATTAGGGCCGAGCCATCCCCAAAGCTGAGTGGCTCCAGGGCGCTTGCCCTTTCCCGTTTGTCATGTGGAACCCGCTTAAACATTCTGTATCTACCGCTCCCCTCAAAGCACTTATGTTTTTGTTTGTTTGTTTGTTTTCCCCAAAGCATTTTGAAACCCACAGTTTGGTGAAGTGGAAAGAGCCCAGACTCTAATTGCAGACGAGAGCTGTTTGGAATGCAGGGTCCCTCCCTTCCAGGGGAGGCAGTTCCTTCTCTTTGACCCTCAGGCTTCTCCTCTGTACAAGAGCCTCACCCTGTCAGCTTGCCTTGTGGATTGAGTAAGACGAACCCAGNTCTGCTTTCCACTGCGATGCGTATTAGGGCCGAGCCATCCCCAAAGCTGCGTGGCTCCAGGGCGCTTGCCCTTTCCCGTTTGTCGTGTGGAACCCGCTTAAACATTCTGTATCTACCGCTCCCCTCAAAGCACTTATGTTTTTGTTTGTCTGTTTTTTTTCCCCAAAGCATTTTGAAACCCACAGTTTGGTGAAGTGGAAAGAGCCCAGACTCTAATTGCAGACGAGAGCTGTTTGGAATGCAGGGTCCCTCCCTTCCAGGGGAGGCAGTTCCTTCTCTTTGACCCTCAGGCTTCTCCTCTGTACAAGAGCCTCACCCTGTCAGCTTGCCTTGTGGATTGAGTAAGACGAACTCAGACAAAGTGCTTGGCACGTGGTGGGCATTCAGTGCTTGTTTCAGAGCTGGGAGGGACAGCCCATGGCCTACGGCTGTGATGAGTTAGTCTCCCTTCTGTATCTTGGGGCTTCCCTGGTGGCTCAGACAGTAAAGAATCTGCCTGCAGCACAGGAGACTCAGGTTTGATCTTTGGGTTGAGAAGATCCCCTGGAGAAGGGAATGGCTACCCACTGCAGTATTCTTGCCTGNTTTTTCCCCAAAGCATTTTGAAACCCACAGTTTGGTGAAGTGGAAAGAGCCCAGACTCTAATTGCAGACGAGAGCTGTTTGGAATGCAGGGTCCCTCCCTTCCAGGGGAGGCAGTTCCTTCTCTTTGACCCTCAGGCTTCTCCTCTGTACAAGAGCCTCACCCTGTCAGCTTGCCTTGTGGATTGAGTAAGACGAACCCAGACAAAGTGCTTGGCACATGGTGGGCATTCAGTGCTTGTTTCGGAGCTGGGAGGGACAGCCCATGGCCTACGGGTATGATGAGTTACAGTCTCCCTTCTGTATCTTGGGGCTTCCCTGGTGGCTCAGACAGTAAAGAATCTGCTGCAGCACAGGAGACTCCGGTTTGATCTTTGGGTTGAGAAGATCCCCTGGAGAAGGGAATGGCTACCCACTGCAGTATTCTTGCCTGGAGATTTCCATGGACAGAGGAGCCTGGCGGGCTACAGTCCATGGGGTCACAAAGAATCCGACGTGCTGAGTGACTAACACTCTGTATCTTGGGAGAAGGGAATTGTGAGACAGGTCTAGTGGGAGACAGGTCTAGTGGGAGACAGGTCTAGTGTGACATGCTGTGCACAGGGGCCCTCATGGGATAACCTTAGCCCAGGGATATCCCTGTATAACATAGTAATTTCTGCAGTGAAATCTTCTGTAATGGTAAAGACAAAGTCCTCTTTACTAACTAGTGCAACTCAACTGTCTATGCTTAAAATAAATTAGCCATGCTGCTGACTCTGGCCCAGAACCGCGGCTGTGCCCCAGTCTGCCCCACAGCACCGCAAGGCTGTCTCAAGTGTGGTTTCTGCCAAATTCCTGGGAATCCTGGATCCTAGCTGGGGCTGGACTGAAAAGTGGCTTTCCTGGTGTTGAAAGCCGGGCTAGGTATGGGGTGTAGAGAACTGGCTCCTTACCCCTGCTCCCCTACTACTTGCTCATGACCTTGGGAAAGACACAGACCCCTGTATTCAGCCCAGAGCCTGTGTTCTCTGCTTCGCTGCATCATTAGGGTCCAGTCCAGTGACTGGCACAGTGGGGGCCTCAGAGTCCCCTGGGTGAAGGAATTAAGGAATCAGAGACTCTGCCTTACCCTCCCTAAGACTTGGATACTAATTCCAGGCTGGAAGAATTGTATCAGGGCTATCGAATATAAAATGCCAAGCACTGTGCCTGGGCCACGGTGATGCTCTTATGTTATTATTCTTATCATGATTATTAGTTGAGCTGTACCTCTGGGCTCAACTGCCACTTTCACCAAAGGTTGGCAGTGAACCTCAAACATAGTAGGTGTTCAATCTACTATAGAAGATTTTTTTTTTAAAAGAAACATTTTAGTAAAAAAAATTTTTTTTAAGACCTATTTTTATTTTATTTATCTTTGTAAAAAAATTTTTTTTGGTCAAATGGCATTTGAGATCTTAGCTCCCCAACCAAGGACCAAACCCACACCCCCTGTGTTGGAAGGAGAAGTCCCAAGCACTGAACTGTCAGGGAAGTCCCTTCTTATCATGAGTATTAGCTGAGTTTTGCCTCTGGACTCAACTGCCACCTCCACCAAATCTGTCAGCAAGCCTCACACGTAGTAGGTATTCAGTCAGTGATGGAGGATTTTGTTTTTAAAGAAACATTTTAGTTTTATGATTTTCAAAAACTTTTTGGCCACATGGCATGTAGGATCTTTGTTCCCCAAGCAGGGATTGAACCCACACCCTCCTGCACTGGAAGTTTGGCGTCTTAACTACTGGACTGCTAGGGAAGTCCCAAATGGTGGGGGATTTTTAAACCCATTTTCCCCCTTTGCTTCCAGTGTGGACTGTGACGCTGATCCAGTTGCTCAGAGTATCTCTCCTCCCCCACTCCCTACCTCCCCTCCCCTTGCCTTCTCACCACTTCAGGGGCCACAGGGATGAATTGGGGGAGGGGAAGGGCTACTGTACTGGATCACTCAGGACCCCACATGCTTATTTTCCAGCCCCGCCCTTGGAGGAAGAACCAAACCAGGCCCCAGGAAGTATTTTCGGTATTTTCTCCAGCTATTCTCATCGCTAACATTTTGTAGTGGGTGGTTCGAGCTGGTGATTTTCCTTTCTTTTGTGCAAACGAGACCAGAATAAACAGCGCAGGGTGAGTCACTTCAGCTCTTCAATTACTTAAAAACGCAAGGGCCTGATGAAGCTTAGAATGTCACCTTCTTCAGAAAAGCCAGAGCAGATGGGAAACGCTCCATATTCTGAGTGGTCTCTGCCTTCCTGGCACGGGAAACCCTCTGCTAGCAGGAGACTAGCGCCCGGAGAGAAGAGGCCGAGGAGAAGCAGCCTTCACAGGTCTCCCCCCGCAACTCCGGATGCCAAGACCTCTGCACACATTACTTCATATCTAGTGCATTTCATCTTCACAACGACCTTATGAGGTAACGCATGGAATGTCTATGAGGTCATGAATAACAGCCCCATATATATTTCTGGTGCTGGAGAAGACTCTTGAGAGTCCCTTGGACCACAAGGAGATCAAATCGGTCAATCCTAAAGAAAATCAACTCTGAATATTCATTGGAAGGACTGTTGCTGAAGCTGAAGGTCCAATTCTTTGGCCACCTGATGCAAAGAGCCAATTCATTGGAAAAGATCCTGATGCTGGGAAAGATTGAAGGCAAAAGAAGGGGGTGGCAGAGGGTGAGATGGTTAGATACCATCACTGACTCAATGGACATGAATCTGAGCAAACTCTGGGAGACAGTGGAAGATAGAGGAGCCTGTGTGCTTCAGTCCACAAGGTCGCAAAGAGTTGGACATGACTTATTGACTGAACAACAAGATATATTTGTGGCCTGCAGAGGTGTCTGGCACACTCCCCACATGGTACGTCCTTGAGTCCTTGCAACAATCCCAGGACATAGTTATTGCTCTTTTACTTTCATAGACAGGAAAACCGAAGCTCAAAGCAGTGGATTGAACCTAGGTCTCCCAGTTTATAAAGCCTATAGTCTTAAAACTCTGTGTTTCCCAAACTGTGTCCTGAGGAACTGCAGGATCTCTTGAGATGTTGTCAGGGGGCAAGAAAGGGGTCCATGGCCCAAACAGTTTGGGAATTATTTTTTAAAGAATGTTTTTGATGTGTGGACCATTTAAAAAGTCTTTATTGAATTTGCTGCAACACTGCTTCTGCTCTATGCATTGGTCTCCTGGTGGCGAGGCATGCGGGATCCCAGTTCCTTGACCAGGGACCAAACCCACACCCCACCCCACCCCCCTCAACGTTGGAAGGCGAAGTCCCAACCACTGGATCACAAGTGAGGTCCCAGTTTGGGAATTTTTGCTTGCAGACCCTGTCAATTAGAGTCAGTACATTTGTTACTTCTTAGTCCTGAGAGATTGTGTGTTAAAGAATTTTGTGGACTTTGTTAGTCTAGTCATTTCTCTAACCTGACTGGTCATGTAGCTATTCATTCATTCATTCCCAGAGTATTTATTACCATCTCTTGGATCCCTGGGCTCAGTGGAGCAGGGCTATAATTCTTGCCAGAGAACTCAAAAACGGTGCAATTTTACCCTCGTGTTCCCACTGGAGTCAGTTATTGGGGGAGAAAACATCCAATGGAGAAAAAAATGTGAGAAATCACTTATAAAAAGCGAATGCCATGTTCTTGAATACCCAATGATTTATCAGCCTTGCTAAAGTCTCCTCTGACACTTCTTGTTGAAGGGGCTTGAAGGGGTCCTCTAGCCTCACTCTGTAATAGCAACCAGAGCCTTCACTCCACCCTGGCCTTCCCAAGTCATCTTCCAGCCTCTGTTTACATACTTTCAGGGACAGGGAACTTGCTACTTTGCAAAGCAACCTGTTCTACATAGATAGCAGCTGTTAGAAAGTCATTCGGAGAAGGCAATGGCACCCCACTCCAGTACTCTTGCCTGGAAACTCCCATGGATGGAGGAGCCTGGTAGGCTGCAGTCCATGGGGCCGCTGAGTCAGACACGACTGAGTGACTTCACTTTCACTCATTGGAGAAGGAAATGGCAACCACTCCAGTGTTCTTGCCTGGAGAATCCCAGGGATGGCGGAGCCCAATGGGCTGCCGTCTGTGGGGTCGCACAGAGTCGGACACGACTGAAGCAACTTAGCAGCAGAAAGTCATTCTTTCCACCGACATGAAACACTGCCCAGCAGTTCTTACCCTGTTGTTCCTCTTGCTTCTGCAAACTCTAAAAAACGGTGAAGGCCACTGGCATTTGTCCTAGTCAGAAGACAAGAGGTCCGATTTGGAGAGGTGAAAGGGTACCTGAACCTCAGATCGAGGGAACCTTCTTCGTCCGTTTGACTCTTTCCCGCACCCGGAACCTCAAAACTCCCCAGTTCAGAAACTGGATAAGTGATCATCAACTCAACAACAACAGTTCAAGCATGTCTGACTCTTTGCAATCCCATGGACTGCAGCACACCAGGCTTCCCTGTCCTTCACTACTTCCCAGAGTTTGCTCAAACTCCTGTCCACTGAATCGGTGATGCCATCCAACCATCTCATCCTCTGTCACCCCCTTCTCCTCCTCCCTTCAATCTTCCCCAGCGTCAGGGTCGTTTCCAATGAGTTGGCTCTTCGAATCAGGTGGCCAAAGTATTAGAGCTTCAGCTACAGCATCAGTCCTTCCGATGACCTTGGCAATTTATTTAATTTCTCCAAGCCTCAGTTTCTTTATTNCACCCCCTTCTCCTCCTCCCTTCAATCTTCCCCAGCGTCAGGGTCGTTTCCAATGAGTTGGCTCTTCGAATCAGGTGGCCAAAGTATTAGAGCTTCAGCTACAGCATCAGTCCTTCCGATGACCTTGGCAATTTATTTAATTTCTCCAAGCCTCAGTTTCTTTATTTGTGAAAAAAATATCCTGGAGGATTTTATGGAATTTGCTGTAGAATTGTTTGAGGATGAAATGACATAATACATGCAAAACACCCAGTACAGTCCCTGGCACTAGGGAGGGGATCAGTACGTATTACTGATCTCTCTTCGCTGCTGCCTCCGTCTTTCTGGACTCTCCCCTCTTCCTGTGTAGTGGTTTCAGTTTGTCACTGTCCCCATCTCGAGGCTTCAAGCAATTCCAGAATTGCTCCCCTAGGCTGTAGCATCATTTCTCTTATTCCAGAAACCAGTTCATACCCTGGTTCTGCTGTGAACCCCAAGGTGATCTTGGCTAAGTCACTTCCCCTCTCTGAGCCTTTGTTTCCACATCTGAGGTCCAACTCTGGTGTTCTGAGGATGTTCATAAGTGTTCAAATTCTCTTTTATATTACATAAAAAGCCAGCAAATGATCTGTTCTTTCTTTCTTTTTTTTTAGAAAGTATAACAAAAGCCCCTTTGAGAATATGGTACCTTGCAGAACATGCTTGTGATTCACTGGGAAAACAAAAAATGTCAAATCTTCAAGGACTGGAAAACATTAACTATTCTTATTTTTTCCCTTCTGAAAGACTTGAACTTTTGAGTTCATTTTCAACTAATTTTGAAACCATGAGAAATCTGGTTGATTGGAATTTGGGTAAAAATTTTAGACTTCTATATTCTGGTTTTTTGTACTGGGAAAAAAAAAAAAGACCAAACAGTTTTTAAAAGTGCTTATTTTAAAGAGGGCTAAATAAAATAAATTCAATTTTTTAAGATTTGACTTGGGAAAATAGTCATAATTTGCATTCTGAAGAGTCTATCAAATTGGTTTCGGATTTGACCCAAACACAGAATTTATTTTGAGCTTTGAAATACAAACTTTTTATAGGAAGATCTTTTTTTTTTTTTTTTGCCTGAGAAGTTCATCTTAAAGATAATTAT
>SJYX01000593.1:191792-227905 GCA_006410675.1 Oreotragus oreotragus | reverse complement strand
TTTTTTTTTTTTTTTTTTTTGCCTGAGAAGTTCATCTTAAAGATAATTATTTAGAATTTAGATTTTATTTCTCCCCCAAAATAAAGTTACAAATGGCAGTCTGGTAAACTAGAATCACAGATGCTAATTACCTATTCACAATTGTTAATAATTTGTATTTTTCCTTTGGAATGATTTCTGTTTTCTTATTGCCACTGCCTTCTGTGGTTCTCCCAACACCTGGGGGGGGGGCTCTGTTATAAATGAAGTGTGTTTTGGGGGGGTTGTCCTGGGAAGCTAATTATTCTCTAGGATAAGTGGATCCCTGCAGAGCCCCAAGAAAAGAATATGGTACCTTGAGGAAGATGCTCATGATTCACTCTGGCAAGAATTAAATTTTAAAACACCTGATGAATGGATAGATAAATGTAATATACCCATACAGTGGAATGTTACTTGGTTCTGATACATGTTGCCACACGGAGGAACCTTGAAAGCATCATGGGAAGTGAAAGAGGCCAGGCACAGAAGGTCGAGTAATTGTATGATCCCATTTATATGGGATGTCCAGAAGAGGCAAATCTGGAGACAGAGAAGAGAGACAGTAGTTGCTTGGGGCTGGGAGAGCAGACAGTGACAGGTAACCAGTTCCGGTTTGTTTTGTCGGGGCAAACATTCTAAACTGCAGCTATGGCGATGATTGTGCGTCCCCGTGAATACACTAAAAGTACTGAATCGCTCACTTTAAATGGGTGAATTGTGCGGCATGAGAGTTATATCTCCATAAAGCTGTTGCTTTAAAAACAGAATTAAGCAAGGCCGTTGAAGCACTGTTTCCCTTTCCTGTGTTCCAAAGAGAGCTTTCTCCACCCCGTGGCTTGGTGCTGGGCTGCTGATCACATAAATATACTGGAATGTTTGTAGCATGAGGATCTGTAATTTAGACAGTACTTCTACACATCTCTGAAGAGAGCATCTTTTGTAAAATATCCAATAAAGCTACAGTCTAGCAGTATTCATTCATGCATTCACTCATTCCTTCCTTCCTACAACAAACTTCTCCTGACCACCAGGTTTGTACCAGATAGCCAAGTTCACATCGGGGAACCATGTTTATATGCGCAACCAGATTTTAACCAGGGATCCAGGTTTACACCAGGCAATCGAGTTCATATCTNTTGTAAAATATCCAATAAAGCTACAGTCTAGCAGTATTCATTCATGCATTCACTCATTCCTTCCTTCCTACAACAAACTTCTCCTGACCACCAGGTTTGTACCAGATAGCCAAGTTCACATCAGGGAACCATGTTTATATGCGCAACCAGATTTTAACCAGGGATCCAGGTTTACACCAGGCAATCGAGTTCATATCTGGGAGCCAGGATTTCACTAGGGAATCAGGTTCATATGAGGCATCCAGGGTCATACCCCCCCCAAAAAAAAAAGAGATTCTCACCAGAAAACCAGGTTCACAGTTTGGAGCCAGGTTCTTACAGGGATCCATGAAAAGTACTCTGATGTGCTAAAAGTCCTAATTAATTCTTTTCCATCCCAACCTGTATCTCACAGAACCCAACCAAAATATATTGAATTATTCTTCTCCCTTCCCCTCTTCTTTCAAATGTTTGCTCTTTGGCAACAGATTTTTTTAAGAGGAAAGAAAACAAACATCCAGATGTTTGAGGTTATCAGCTAAATTAATTAGTGTACTTTATGATAAGATTTCCAGCCTGGCTTCAAAGACAGAACTTGCCTGGTGCATTTTAATGTATGGAATGCTGGAGACCCGGGTTCGATCCCTGGGTTGGGAAGATCCCCTGGAGAAGGAAATGGCAACCCACTCCAGTACTCTTGCCTGGAGAATCCCATGGAGGGAGGAGCCTGGTAGGCTGGCTACAGTCCAGGGGGTCGCAAAGAGTCGGACACGACTGAGCGACTTCACTCACTCACTCACATATATACATATATATATATATATAGTCTTCCCAGGTGGCCCTCATGGTAAAGAACCTTTCTGTGGAAGAGACTTGGGTTCATCTTGGCTCTATTTACTTATCCGTTTTTTTACTTTCTGACCATGCTGCCTTAGAGTTCTATTTCCCCAACAGGAATTGAACCCACATCCCCCGCCGTGGAAGTGCAGAGTCTTAACCCCCTAGACCACCAGGGAAGTCCCTAAATGTTTCTTTATAGAATATTTGGTGGGAGACCTNATTTTTTTACTTTCTGACCATGCTGCCTTAGAGTTCTATTTCCCCAACAGGAATTGAACCCACATCCCCCGCCGTGGAAGTGCAGAGTCTTAACCCCCTAGACCACCAGGGAAGTCCCTAAATGTTTCTTTATAGAATATTTGGTGGGAGACCTCTAAGACAAAGAAGCCTAGAACTTTAAAGTTCAAGGAAACCACACACCAAAGCTCTCTCAGAGATGGGGGGACAGTGTCCCCGAAAAGATAATGCAAGTGAGGGACGGCGCCCCAAATCTTAGGGCTTCCTCTGTGACAGATGTTATGCTAGAACCCAGGTAGAAGTGGGATGACAGGCTTGGGCTCTGCCTTGGAGGTTCATAATTTGCTGGGGGATAAGAGAAGTCAAGGGACAAAGAAGATGCTGGTCACAAACCATGTGATTTTTGCATGTGACATTCCACAGGAGAGGTCTGGGTATTTCTGCAGACCCCTCGGTTTCTTTCTGAGGATTTTACTAATAGACCAGCTTCTTGGATAGAGCTCCTGTTTGGATTACATGAGGCTTGGACACATCGTCTCAAGACGGAAAACAACCCCAAACACCAGCCAAGAACAAGGGGTCAGTTACTGTGCATCTAAACTTGGCAAAATCCTACCTGTAAAACGGAGGAGGCTGTGTTGGAACTGGAGTTCCCCCTCCACTTAATGTTAATTATTACACTCTTGCTTTCTGGGTCCTGAATTATTCATGAGGCCACATATTAAATATGATGGTGATTGGCAGTCTCCAGCCGTGGCACCTGAGTGTGTACACGTTGCATCTGTTTCCAGGAAACAGAGACTGGGGGAAGGGACTCACGGGTCTCAGGGAGCAGGAGATGGTGGGGAGGGGAGGAGGGAGGCTGGAGAAATGAGATCAGTGGGAGAAAGGTAAGGCGGTGTTGCTTTCAGAGAAGGTGGTTGTGAGCTGAATAATGAATGGGCTAAAACGTGGGGAGCAAGAGAACTGATCGAACTGGAAGGAAGTACTGGATAAAAATCAAAGGAATGAATGAGTGATACACACTTGCTAAAAGGTCTGTGCTTGAAGGGAGGCGCGTGTGCTCAATAGTGTCTGACTCTTTGTGACCCCACTGACTGGGGCCTGTCAGGGTTCTGTGTCCGTGGGATTTCCCAGGAAGGCGTACTGGAGTGGGTTGCCATTTCCTCCTCCAGGGCATCTTCCCGACTCAGGGACTGAACCTGCGTCTGCTGCTTCAGCAGGAGGACTCTTTACCACTGAGCCACCGAGCCACCAGGGAAGTCCTTTGAGGCATCCTATGTAATTCTCATGTCTGGACACACACCCGCTCACTTAGTTCCCCACGACTCTCTGATCTGGCATTAGCTGCTTTGCTATGCTGGAAGCTGGGGCTACTGCCACTCCTTGGCTAGTCATGGGGACCTCAGTGCATGCTGTCCCATATCCACTGGGAGGAGTCTGGTTTGGAGGATAGGGCACTGCTATGAGGGGTGCTCTTGAGAGGGACTGTCAAAGCCTTCCTGCCTTGGAAGGAGGAGGAGCTCCGCTGGGAACCCTGCCAGATGGAGCCCCTGAGCCCGAGTCTGATGGGGAACTGATTGCCCCTTCTGGTCCTCACCATCCAAAGCAACCTCTGCAGCTGTTTGCCAGACCGGCATAGAAATCTGCCTCCTGAGTGTAAAACGGTCAGCTTTTTTTTGGAGGGCAACTTGGCACTCTCTATAAAAATGAAAAATGCCTAACACCTTTGACTTGGTAACCCTGGGGGAATACTTGTACATGTACAAAATGACGCACATACTGTGGCAATGTTTGTTACCGCAAGAAAACAAGACCCACTCAAGTGTTCACCAGCAGAGAGGTGATTAAATACAGCACTCTGTACAGAGAGGCAGGGTACAAGTTAGAAGGCAGGATGTGGAGCCCTGCTTTGACACTTACTGTCTCTGTGATTGGAGCAAGTTGTTAATATTTCTGTCCCTCAGTTTTCTCATCTGTAAAGTGGGGATAAGAGTACTCATAGGGTCCTTATGAGGATTCTAAGAATTCATCTATGTCAAGTGCTTAGAACAGAGCCTGGTATATAGTCAGGAGTTAATAAATCTTAGTAATTAACAGTACTCTGTAAATATGTCCTCATTCATAAGATTCCCTCCTATTTCTCTCCCCCCAGCCCTCTACGACTCAAGTCTTTCCCCTTGGCCAGGAGGCCATTTAGCTAGTTCTGGTTGCAAGGGACAGTTGACCCCATGGAGCTTAAGGACTAGGACTGTGTCCAGTCCTAAAACTCAGAAGGTGAAAAGCACAGTATAGCTATAATATACATTGTTGTTTAGTCGCTAAGTCATGTCCGATTCTTTTGCGACTCCACGGACTATAGCCCGCCAGGCTCCTCTGTCCATGGGATTTCCAAGGCAAGAATACTGGAGTGGGTTGCCATTTCCCCCTCCTCCAGGGGATCTTCCTGACCCAGGGATCTAATCCGAGTCTCTCGCATCTGCTGCACTGGNCTATAGCCCGCCAGGCTCCTCTGTCCATGGGATTTCCAAGGCAAGAATACTGGAGTGGGTTGCCATTTCCCCCTCCTCCAGGGGATCTTCCTGACCCAGGGATCTAATCCGAGTCTCTCGCATCTGCTGCACTGGCAGGCAGATTCTTTACCACTGAGCCGCCAGGGAAGCCCACAGTGTACATAGCTCTGAGCTGCAAGTCGAGGCTTCAGTGGGAGCAGGATTATGCAGCAAGCTTGCTCTGGCGCCCAGGGCTAAGAAGCCACTGGCTACAGTCCTTGATCTCCGCCAGCAGCAGCCAGGAAAGGTGAGGAAGTATAGGAATCTGTGTTTCCTACAGGGAAAAGAAGTTTCCATAGTCCCAGGTACTGATGTTATTATTAACCGCCTCCCTAATATCATCACTGCTGACTTTTTCCTTCCTCCTTCCTTTTCCCCTATTCATTTATTAAGAATTTGTAGTGATCTCACCATGTGCCAGGCAGCATTATAAGGATTCCAGGCACACAGAGGCAAAGAAAATGGCCATCTTTCAAGCAGTTTGTGGTCCATGGGAAGGACCAGACAAGGAAACAGACAAGTGTAGGGTAACTGCAAACATCCTGTGACAAGAACTTCATCTGTTTATCATTGATTCCTGGCTTCTAAAACAGTGTCAAGTACATAGTAAACCCAAGTTAATATTTATGGAATGGTTATGCACAACAGTATAATGTGTACAAGTCAAAGAATTCATACCAACCAACTCTATTTTGGAGGCAAAAAAGTCTTAAGACAGAAAATGAACAGGGTTTTGGAAGATGAGGAGGAGTTTGCTAGTTTGACACAGCATGCAGTTTAAGATGTCTAAAGGAGATCCAACCAGTCCATTCTGAAGGAGATCAGCCCTGGGATTTCTTTGGAAGGAATGATGCTAAAGCTGAAACTCCAGTACTTTGGCCACCTCATTCGAAGAGTTGACTCATTGGAAAAGATTCTGATGCCGGGAGGGATTGGGGGCAGGAAGAGAAGGGGATTACAGGGGATGAGTTGGCTGGATGGCATCACTGACTCAATGGAACATGAGTTTGGGTGAACTCCAGGAGTTGGTGATGGACAGGGAAGCCTGGCGTGCTGCGATTCATGGGATTGCAAAGAGTCGGACACAACCGAGTGACTGAACTGAACTGAACTGAACTGGAGACGAAGTTGTGTGGACAAAGAGCATCTCCTGCCTTTTCAGCAGAAAAAGTATGCCAGCTGCAAAGTCATCAGCCACTACTGCAACCCTGCAACAGTGTACCCCGAGGGGACTCAGGAGTTAGAAAAACAGAACCCTGGCCCTAGATAGCTAAGGTGCACATCAAAGGCACGGTTTGAATGAGCCCAGACCCTTGCATCTTCCCACACAGAGAAAAGCGCTAAATGCCTTACTTTGAGATGTCTTTTTTGGTATGATTAGCAGTAGTCTTTTGATGATCAACTGCATGTTTGGTTTTTTTCCAGCAAGAACTCCTATGTGTACTGGCTCCTCCCTTACTGCTTTGGAACAGTGTCTCAAAACTATCTAAGTGGCTGTATTCCAGGCCTCAGTCCTCGATAATGTCCCGAATAAAACATAACTCTTAACCTTAAGGTTGTGCAAGCTTTTCAGTCAACAGCGGTGATGATGAATTTTGAGGTCATGGGAAAACGGCACGGCACACGTTCTCACATCAACGAAGGCAGAAGAAACAGGGCCAAGAGGTGATGAACAGCTTCCTCCCTGTAAGCCCCGGTCACTCTGTTCATTTTCTTCATTTCCTCTATAACCCTTATCACAGTGATACATAATCCATTTATCTGCTCACGTGTTGTCTGGGTCCCTGTCTCTCTGGCTCCTAGGACAGCATCTGCCTCATGGTTAGAGCTCAATAAATGCTCACTGTGTCCATTAATAAGAGGGAAATGAGAAGAGGAGAAAGATCAGGCCCTGGGCACCCACAGCCAAGGACTCCCTCCCAGGGTGGGTGGGTCTGCAGCAGCACGGATCAACAGAAATATAAAGGGCACTGCTGATGCAATTTCAAAGTTTCTAGAAGCTATGCTTGAAAAAAAGGGAAAAAAAAAGCAGACTTTCCTGGTGGTCCAGGGGTTAAGACTCTTCCTTGCAATGCAGGGGATGTGGGTTTGATCCCTGCTCAGGGAACTAAGATCCCACATGCAGCAGAGCAGCTAAGCCTGGGTGCCACACCACAGCTATTGAGACCACACAACACAACTAGGGAGTCCAGACACAGCAACGAAAGATCCCACGTGATGCAACCAAGATCTTGCGTGCCACAACCAAGACCCAGCACGGTCAATTAAATAAATAACTTTAAAAAGTAGGAAAAAAACACAGAAGAAAATAATGATTTAACCCATTAAATCCAAAATAGTATGACTTCAACCTGCACTTAATATAACAATTATTGATACTCTTTCCCCCAATCTAAGCCTTTTCATTGGAAAAGACCCTGATGCTGGGAAAGACTGAGGGCAGGAGGAAAAGGGGGCAGCAGAAGATGAGATGGTTAGATGACATCATGGACTCAATGGACATGAGTTTNTAAACCCTACAGCAAGCCTACGTGGCAGGTGCTGCTGTCCACCCCATTTTACAGATACAGAAACTGAAGCACAGGGACTAGATAAGCTGCCCAAGGATGTATACCTCGTGGGAGGTCAGTCCAGGATTGGAAGCCTGTCTGCCTTACTCAGGATCTGTGCCCTTGACCGCTGTGCCCTATAGGAAAGAGGCAAAGAAAACACTCTGGGAACAGGGTAGGGGGAGATGTGGGGATGGCTTCCTTCTGGTGGGGAGAGAGATGAAGATGTGCCTAGCCAGCCAGCAGGTGGGGACCTGGCGGAGTGACCTGAACCTACAGGGATGACAGACAGCATTTCCCACGTGGAGTCCTTGCTTTTCTCCCTCTGAAACGCTTTTGGGGTCCNCTGGGAACAGGGTAGGGGGAGATGTGGGGATGGCTTCCTTCTGGTGGGGAGAGAGATGAAGATGTGCCTAGCCAGCCAGCAGGTGGGGACCTGGCGGAGTGACCTGAACCTACAGGGATGACAGACAGCATTTCCCACGTGGAGTCCTTGCTTTTCTCCCTCTGAAACGCTTTTGGGGTCCTCACCACTTAGAGCCAGGAAGACCCCAGGGCTGCTACCATTTTCTGCTGATAGTTAAAATGGCCAAGGAGAAGGAGTGCTTAACGGCTATGGAGAGAGGAAAAGCTTACAGAAGTAGAATGGAGATGGTTACACAAAACTGGGAGTGTACCATGTGCCACTGGATGGACACTTAAAAAAAAAAAAGGTTAAAATAGCAAATTTTATGCTTTGTTACGGTTGCCATGATTTTTTTTTTAAGGGGGAAACTGCAATTTTAAAAAAGGGAAATTGATACTTCCCTGGTGGTCCATTGGTTAAGACTTTGCCTTACAATGTAGGTTCGATCCCTGGTCGGAGAGCTAGGATCCCGCATGCCGCAGCTAAGAGTCTGCATTCTGTAGCTAAAGATCCTGCATGCTGCAACTATGTAACCCAGTGCAGCTAAATAAATAAATAAGTCTCTCCTCATGATTCTCATGCAGGTGAGCAACAGCCACATCCCAGCAGCGGGTCAGACCTGCCTGGAAACCTCTAACAGGTAAGAGTGAGGGTCCATCATACAGAAGCTCCGGAGACCACGCAGTTCGGGAGGCTGCAGCCAATAGACGTTCACATCGACCCGCTGCCAGGGGCAGCCTTTACCACGCTCCTTCCCTGCCCTGGAACAAAGGCCTTTCTGACCCCCTCGCTCTTTCTATCACAAGAGAGGGACACACCTGCATCCTACGGCCCCCTTTGCCCTCCAGGAGCTGGATATCAGCTTTATGGATGCAGAATCCAAGAGACTGACACGGGGACCCCCGAGCTGAGGCTGGGGAAGACAGAGGACCTCAGGATAGTCTCTGAAAGTTGAGCAGGGGAGGGAGAGACTTCATCTGCAAGAGAAACCCCTCTGGGGAGTGGCACAGCTAACCACCACCCTTGCCTTGAACTTGAAATTCAAGTTCATAGACTCTGAGAGGCTACTTAAAACAGGATGATTCAGAGAAATCACCTAGCTTCTCTGACAGTGGGATGAGTTATACCCCGCAAGGGCTCTGATGGGGAAGGGGACTGAAGAGGAGGAGAGAAAAGGTAAATGAAAGTGAAACAGCGTCTATAAGGACGAATAGAAATTACTAAAAGTATTTTCACAGCTTATCCAGTGTTCATCCCTTCAATCACTCATCTCTGTTCAACAAACCTCTCTGGACCGAGAGCTGTGGAAGCGAACACAAGACACAGGGAACGTGGTCCCTGCTCTCAGGAGGCTCACAGAAGAGCTGGGGATGGGATGGATATGGAGATGGGTTTCCAGGGTGACAAGGGCTCCGATCGATGTCTATATAGGCTCCCCCTGAGGTGTGGGAGATGGGGAATACTCTAACCATGGAAGGAAAGTTTCGGGCAAGCCTTTATGGGAGAGAAGCCGCCCGTGTTGGACCGCATGAGGCAGGTGTGTCTTCCCATGCAGGTGGGAGATACGGCTGCAGGAGCATTGCAGGAGGGAGAACAGGCTGAGCAAAGACGTGCAGCTGTGAAATGGCATGGCTCATTATGGGAACTGAAGCGCGGCCGGAGCGTTTGACGTGCGGGACATGGTAAACAGACGTCTCCTCGTGGCTGGCTAGCTGGGCGACCTTGGGACAAGCCGTTTTTCTGGCTTGAGAAACGCCTCTGTCTGTGCCATGAGAGGATCAGATGAGATGATTCTCGGGGGCCTCTGCAACTCTGGCTGGTTCTGGCGGCACTGAGCTCCTTGTCACCCAACGTATTCAGGCAGGGAGGAGGCTGCCAGCCAGGTGGGGCTGCAGCCTTTAACAGGCGCTCGGGCCAGATGACCTTGAAGGGCCTTTCAGGCCCCGAGCCGCCCTGGCTCTGGTCCCCAGATGGGGCCCGGGGGGCTGTGCCTGGTAGCTGAGGACGGTCGTGCAGGACGTCTGTCCCCGTCTCCACGTCCCAGGTGGGACTCACGCTGGTTCACGAGCGTCTGATGAGCCCACACAGGCTGACCACTGAATGACTCATAGGAGGACGCTTCACTTCTGTCTGATAATGGTCAGAGGGCCTTCAAGGCCAAAAGCTGGCAGCTTTGTGCTCAGAAAGACAGCAGAAGGCTGGGGGCCCTGGCTTCTGATGTGTTAACCACATATGTGTCAGAGCTTCTGCTTTTCTGGGCTCAGAAGTCCCTCTGGTGATTGCCCATCTTTGGTGAAAGCCAGTGCCCAGGTATAGGCTATACTCAGTAAAAGGATGCAGGTAAAGAGAAAGGAACACAGAGGCCTGCCTGCCAGTCCAGAAACCACGAGCAAGGCAGAGGCCTACTGCCCCTTCCATCTTCTTACGGCCTACGGGCTGGGCGCCCTTGGGATGGGCTTCCAGCTCAGCTCTGCCGTCGTCTCAGCTGGGTGATCTGGGGGTCATCGTGTCCTCTCCAGAAGCTTTCGTTTCCCCTCCTGTACAGTGTAAACAGTCATGTCCATATGTGCATGCATGCGTGTTAGGTCACTTCAGTCATGTCCGACTATTTGTAACCCTATGGACTGTAGCCTTCCAGGCTCCTCTGTCCATGGAATTCTCCAGGCAAGAACACTGGAGCGGGTTGCTATGCCCTCCTCTAGGAAAACTTCCTGACCCAGGTATCGAACCCAGGTCTCCTGTGGCTCCTGCACTGCAGGTGGATCCTTTACCGCTGAGCCACCAAGGAAGCCCATGTCCATACGTACCAAATAAAATAACAGGGGATTCTGTAAGCCGACTCAGCAGTGTGGATATCCAGGTTGACGGTCAGGTCCCATTTCTAGGTGATGTGCCAATGAAAATAAGTCCAAGAGAGATGGAGGCTGTTTTGATATATAAGTACATGTGTATTATATCCGTGACTGGAAAATTCCATGAACAGAGGAGCCTGGTGGGCTACAGTCCGTGGGGTAGTAAAGAGTCGGCCACGACTGAGCGACTAAGCACATTGTATCATATAGCACTATGAATATTATATGGAATAGTTTTTTCCTTTCCACCTTTGACCTCCTTTCCCCATTTTCTCCCTTCCCAATCTGTCAATCTGTTCTCTGTACTTATGAGCTTCTTTGTTTAGATTCCATACATGAGAGATTCTGTGTCTGACATTTCACTTGGCATAAGACCCTGTGAGGCCGTCCATGTTGCTGCAAATGGCACTCTTTCACTCTTATTTTTTAAGGCTGAGTGACATGCCACTGTATGTGTGTGCTGCATCTTTATCCACTCATTCATCAACGGACAACTTGTTTCCTTATCCCTTATCTTGGCTATTACATAGTGCTGCAGTGAACACCGGGGTGCATATATTCCTCCAAGTTATTAATAGTATTTCCATTTTCTTTGGATAAGTACCCAGAAGTGGAATTGCTGGATCATATGGTAGTTCTATTTTTAATCTGGGGGGGAATCTTATTCCGTTTTCCATAGTGACTGCACCAATTTACATTCCCACCAACAGTGCATGAGGGTATACGAGGGGTTCTTTTTTCTCCGCATTCTCATCAACACATTTCTTGTCTTTTTGATGACAGCTATTCTGACAGGTGTGAGGTGATATTTCATTGTGGTTTGGATTTGCATTTCCCTGATGATTAGTGATATTGAGCATCTTTTCAGGTGCCTGCTGGCCATCTGTTTGTCTTCTTTGGAAGAACATCTATTCAGAGCTTGTGCCCATTTTTCAATTAGATTGTTTGTTTTTCTTTTGCTATTGAGTTGTATGAGTTTTTTTTAAAATATATTTTTTATTATAAAATATTGATGTGTGAATGGATTTTCAGGAATCTATATCTTGCTTAAGTCACAGAAGAGATTTCAGCTGGGTTCTGTGCCAATTCACCCATTCCTTGAGTAGCCCAGTTTGTAGACAGCCAGCCTACTATGCTTGGAAAACTTCCAGGACCATGGGAGTTGGTCTTGGGAAGACCCAGTGGGTCATTCAGTTCATTTCCTTGGAAGGTAAACCACACTCGTCCCACAGCCAGTCATGGAAGCCACAGACACGCTGGCAAAGGCTCTGGAGTCTGGCAGCCCAGGGGACCCATCCCAGCTGTGCCACCTGTTTGCTATGTGACCTGCCGCAATTGTCCTGTCTAAGCCATAATCCCTCTCATGTAAGATGGGGAGCAGCGTTGCCAGCCTTATGGTGGTGTTGTGAGAATCGGCACTGATGAGGTGAAGCACCTAGCGCAGTGCCTGGCACAGACAGACACTCGAAAAAGGAGGTAAGAGTGCTTATTAAAGAGCAAAGAGTGGGACTTCCCTGGCGTTCCAGTGGCTAAGACTCTACATGTCCAACACAGGGACCCCAGGTTTGATCCCTGGTCAGGGAACTAGATCCCACACGCCTCAACTTAAAAAAAAAAAAATCCCACATTCAGCAACTAAGACTTGGCCCGGTCAAATAAAATAAATACGAAAAAATCTTTTAAAAAGAGCAGTACGTCACACACAGAGCGTTACCTGGATTTTGACCAATGAGATATCACAGACATTCCAGAGAACAGCCAACTTTGTGCGCCCAAGATCTCTCATTCATTTGTGATGTGGGTCTAGGAAATGCATTTTCTAATAGTCAATACCAATGAAAGCTTTATCAAATGCCTGCTATAACGCTCAGTACTGTGACAGGTGCCTTTCAGGAGAGAAACAGAAGACACTCCTCTGTTAAACAAAGGGGTAACCCAAGAGTCGGCCAGCTTCAGGAGCCTGACAGGGCTCTCTGGTCCTCAGGGAGCTCAGCATCCTGGTGGAGGAAAGAGCTGGAGTGAGCAGTGAGCTGAGGCCCAAAGGCCAACCTGTGTGCTAACAGCGCTGCTCAGCACTGGAGGTGAGAAAGGCTGATGGTTCCTCCCGGGAGTGGGGGCGTGGCATCAGCCAGCCAGGCACTTGCCTTCCTCAGCTTTGGGAGGAAACTCACCCCTGCGTCTGCCCGGGTCTGCCTGCACACAGGTGTGACAGATGCTAATTTGTGGGGCTTGGCACTCTTGGGGAAGGGAATGCCAGAGTTCGGCCGGGGGTGGGTGGGGAGGCGGAGTTCCTGGTGATCATGGTCCTCTGGAGCTCACACTGCTCACTATACGGAGGTTCACGGCAGGCTGAAGACCAGAATGAACCCTCCAAATGCCCTCAGGGGCCTGCATCTGAGGGCATCCAGCTGCCCTTGCTTGTGGTAGGCCTGTCTCCTCATGGATGGACTCTGTTGCATCTTGCAGGGGTGCCTGCAGGATTCCCTTCCCTTCCCTGATGGACCACCATGGCGGTCCCAAGCTGCAGATCTGAGCCTCTGATACTGCCTCTGATGCCTGGCGGATCCAGGCCTGACAGATCCTTTTGTGCCTTGTGATCAGGGTCCTGTGATCACTGACCCCTGGCCCCACTGTTTCCTCCGGTTAAGAGACCCTCCTTTCCAGCCTGCTTTTCTGGTTAGCTTCTTGCTTCAGCATTTCTCAACAACAGAGTTCCCTGCTTGGTGGACATCTTTCAGGAAATCCTGATAACATTTGCAGAAAGTTAAGATTAGCAACCAGGAGGGAGGCAAGCAGGAGCCAATGGATAAGATTCTGGGCCCCCGAGTGCCATCCAACTCTGCCACTAATGGATTTTTATTGCTATAAAAATAGTCATAACACAACATGTACCATTTAAACCATTTTCAAGTGTATAATTTGGTGCCATTTATTTCTGTTTTAATAGACAAATCAAGTATCCTCTGCAGCTTTAATCTCCGCATTCATATCCATTACTTACTTTCCTCCCCCCCGAATCCACAAATATGTATTATCTAGGGCATTGCCAGCACCATGCTAGGTATTTGATCAGTTTTGCTAAGGTACTCCTACAATAAATTTGAACAACTCTTAACCATGCGAACGTTTTTAAGCAGCGTCTAAATGTAATTTATTTTATGTTTGTGGTTTAAGTATATTTTCACCACAACCTTGGGTTGTAAATTTTGCTCAAGGAATTTATGGAAAATGTCCTTCCTACAACTAGTAGGGAAGGAAAAACATTTTCTTCAAGCCTCTTCAGGGTCCTTGGCTAGGTGTGAGAACTCAACTGACACAGATAAATTAACAGCNTTGTGAGAATCGGCACTGATGAGGTGAAGCACCTAGCGCAGTGCCTGGCACAGACAGACACTCGAAAAAGGAGGTAAGAGTGCTTATTAAAGAGCAAAGAGTGGGACTTCCCTGGCGTTCCAGTGGCTAAGACTCTACATGTCCAACACAGGGACCCCAGGTTTGATCCCTGGTCAGGGAACTAGATCCCACACGCCTCAACTTAAAAAAAATAAAATCCCACATTCAGCAACTAAGACTTGGCCCGGTCAAATAAAATAAATACGAAAAAATCTTTTAAAAAGAGCAGTACGTCACACACAGAGCGTTACCTGGATTTTGACCAATGAGATATCACAGACATTCCAGAGAACAGCCAACTTTGTGCGCCCAAGATCTCTCATTCATTTGTGATGTGGGTCTAGGAAATGCATTTTCTAATAGTCAATACCAATGAAAGCTTTATCAAATGCCTGCTATAACGCTCAGTACTGTGACAGGTGCCTTTCAGGAGAGAAACAGAAGACACTCCTCTGTTAAACAAAGGGGTAACCCAAGAGTCGGCCAGCTTCAGGAGCCTGACAGGGCTCTCTGGTCCTCAGGGAGCTCAGCATCCTGGTGGAGGAAAGAGCTGGAGTGAGCAGTGAGCTGAGGCCCAAAGGCCAACCTGTGTGCTAACAGTGCTGCTCAGCACTGGAGGTGAGAAAGGCTGATGGTTCCTCCCGGGAGTGGGGGCGTGGCATCAGCCAGCCAGGCACTTGCCTTCCTCAGCTTTGGGAGGAAACTCACCCCTGCGTCTGCCCGGGTCTGCCTGCACACAGGTGTGACAGATGCTAATTTGTGGGGCTTGGCACTCTTGGGGAAGGGAATGCCAGAGTTCGGCCGGGGGTGGGTGGGGAGGCGGAGTTCCTGGTGATCATGGTCCTCTGGAGCTCACACTGCTCACTATACGGAGGTTCACGGCAGGCTGAAGACCAGAATGAACCCTCCAAATGCCCTCAGGGGCCTGCATCTGAGGGCATCCAGCTGCCCTTGCTTGTGGTAGGCCTGTCTCCTCATGGATGGACTCTGTTGCATCTTGCAGGGGTGCCTGCAGGATTCCCTTCCCTTCCCTGATGGACCACCATGGCGGTCCCAAGCTGCAGATCTGAGCCTCTGATACTGCCTCTGATGCCTGGCGGATCCAGGCCTGACAGATCCTTTTGTGCCTTGTGATCAGGGTCCTGTGATCACTGACCCCTGGCCCCACTGTTTCCTCCGGTTAAGAGACCCTCCTTTCCAGCCTGCTTTTCTGGTTAGCTTCTTGCTTCAGCATTTCTCAACAACAGAGTTCCCTGCTTGGTGGACATCTTTCAGGAAATCCTGATAACATTTGCAGAAAGTTAAGATTAGCAACCAGGAGGGAGGCAAGCAGGAGCCAATGGATAAGATTCTGGGCCCCCGAGTGCCATCCAACTCTGCCACTAATGGATTTTTATTGCTATAAAAATAGTCATAACACAACATGTACCATTTAAACCATTTTCAAGTGTATAATTTGGTGCCATTTATTTCTGTTTTAATAGACAAATCAAGTATCCTCTGCAGCTTTAATCTCCGCATTCATATCCATTACTTACTTCCCCCCCCCCCAATCCACAAATATTTATTATCTAGGGCATTGCCAGCACCATGCTAGGTATTTGATCAGTTTTGCTAAGGTACTCCTACAATAAATTTGAACAACTCTTAACCATGCGAACGTTTTTAAGCAGCGTCTAAATGTAATTTATTTTATGTTTGTGGTTTAAGTATATTTTCACCACAACCTTGGGTTGTAAATTTTGCTCAAGGAATTTATGGAAAATGTCCTTCCTACAACTAGTAGGGAAGGAAAAACATTTTCTTCAAGCCTCTTCAGGGTCCTTGGCTAGGTGTGAGAACTCAACTGACACAGATAAATTAACAGCAGAAAATCACGCTCTTTTTAAAAAAAATGTTTAGATGGATATGCGAGCCTTTACAAGAGAATGGAGACCCGAATACATGATCAGGAAGTTTACAAACCTTTTAGACAAAAAAACAATACAGGTGAGAAGAATGGATAAGACAAAGGGGTCTGGGCTGGCAGTTAGTGATGAAGAGATAACTAGCAAGATAAGGGTTAGTTTAACAGGATCTGTTCATGCAGCCTTTTTGGCCTCCACATCCCTCTCTCGGGTGGTAAGAATGCCTCCTGGTTCAGGGAGTACCACTGTCACAGGGGAATTTTTGACCTGTTTCTGAGAAGGGTGTGGGGGAGCTCAGAGTGAACTTCCTGCTTTTGTTGTTTTCTCAAATTCTTTTTTTACGGTTTTACTTTAAAAAAAAAAAGAGTTTTTTTATTGCCATATAGTTGCGTTACAGTATTGTGTTAGTTACTGCTGTGCGGCAAAAGGAATCAGCCATACATGCACATATATCTCATCTTTTTTGAATTTCCTTCCCATTAAGGTTCCCACAGAGCATGGATTAGAGTTCCCTGTGTTATACAGTAGGTTCTCATTTCAAATTCTTTCAGCTTAAGATATCTGATAGGCCAGGGTGCCATATTTTGGGGGGGATCATGTCACAAACCCTATCAAGCCTAAATGGCAAAGCCATCCTCACTGTCAAATGATTCAGCCAAATCAGACTTACTTTCAACCCACACAANGGAGTAGAGTTCTCTGTGTTATACAGTAGGTTCTCATTTCAAATTCTTTCAGCTTAAGATATCTGATAGGCCAGGGTGCCATATTTTGGGGGGGATCATGTCACAAACCCTATCAAGCCTAAATGGCAAAGCCATCCTCACTGTCAAATGATTCAGCCAAATCAGACTTACTTTCAACCCACACAACCTGACATCATTTTCCACTTCACTCTTTAATATGCATCCCTGTGGCCACTTTCCAACGCTGAGAGGACAATGGGGAGGGAGGTCGATGGGCAGCGGCGACTTGGCTGCCCCCCACTTCTCACTGAGCCCTTCTTGCTCCGTCTCAGGTACCGCTCCTTCTGTAGCTGCGTATTCCTGATTTGCCCCTTTGATGGCACCAAGAGAACTGTGCCACTCAGGACAGCGCCCTCTGCCCCAGAGATGTGAGGCTTGCCTTTGTAAAGTGGGCGACTCTTCTCGGGGGTCACCAGAGGGGAACGAAGAGGGCCACCAGCAGATTCCAGGCACTGTCCCTCGCACGTGGGGACTGTATGGAAGTTGAGGCTGATTCTTTCACCCCTTTCTGTGCCTCTGCACCCCGCGGAGAGCTTCCTGCACCCACACCCACACTCGCAGCGATCTCGGTCCCTGGATTGAGGACAGCCAAATGAGATGATGGTCAGTCCTAGCATTCTCGGATCCATGCCTGTGTCAGGGCTCCACCAAAACCCCCAACCCTCCTGTCTCCACCCCTGTACACACAGAATAGTGCCCTGGGCAGAGAGAGGCGCTCACACCGCTGCCCTGGAGCTGAAGGGCGGCATGGTGTGCCACCCCAAAATACGACTGAGGTGTGTTCAGGACATGTCAAGCCCAAATTCTCTGCTTTGGCATATTGACTTTAAAAATGCATTGTTATTTATTTATTTGGCTGCACTGGGTCTTCGTTGCACCATGTGGGATCTTAGTTCCCTGACCAGGGATTGAACCCGGGCTCCCCGTATTGGGAACACGAAGTCTTAGCCACTGGACCACCGGGAAATTCCCTGGCATATGGATTATTTGGAGCTGTTGGCACTTGAAAAACAGCGAACACAGGAAAAGGCTTTCTTTGAACTCCCCTTATTTGTTTAAAAATAAATTCTCTGAAAGGAACTCAACTGTCATAAATCCCCTCCCTGGGGATGTCATCAACTGAGGAAGATAGACTCTTGTCACAGGAAGGGGAGGGGAGACTTGAAGCTGACCCCACACCCAGACATGCTTGGCCGCAAACCACCGTACCTCCTACCCATTCTTCTAAGGGCACATTCATCCTTTCTTGAGATCATTTACTCTCCCCTAAGAAGTCCACATCCCTCCTCTCATTCCTCCATTTGGTAGTAAATATTTAATTTAAAGCTATCTCTGAGTTCACTGTCTCCTGGATATCTTTGATGATTAACATGAGATAGACATGTTAATAAACTTTATTTTTCTCTTGTTCATCTGTCTTTTACGACAGGGGTCTCAGGTAATAACTAAGAAAGATAGAGGGAAAATTATTCTTTCTCCCCTACAGAGATGTTCCACTCTAGAAACAGGAAACTCACATACTATGCCACGGTGTACGTTATTTTCTCCCAAGTTTGAAATCTACTATCTGACCCAGTTCACACACACATGAACTCTTTCCAGAATTTCAAAACTGAAACGACACTTTAGGTCACTGAGTAGGAAGTCACACACACACACACACACAGACATGCATTTTTATTTTATTTTTTGTTAAAGCGGTTGTCAAAGGACACCGTCCAGTGCACACACACGCTCACAGATTCGGCTTCTGTACTCTGGGTTTCCTTCAAGCGGGGCAGCCCCTGCCAAGCCCTGGATATTGCATCGTAAAGATCAAAGCAGGTCATGGCCACGGGCTGGCAGTTCTCAGCATAAATCAGTTGCTTTGCAGGGAGATAAAAATCACACACACACACACACACAGACATGCATTTTTATTTTATTTTTTGTTAAAGCGGTTGTCAAAGGACACCGTCCAGTGCACACACACGCTCACAGATTCGGCTTCTGTACTCTGGGTTTCCTTCAAGCGGGGCAGCCCCTGCCAAGCCCTGGATATTGCATCGTAAAGATCAAAGCAGGTCATGGCCACGGGCTGGCAGTTCTCAGCATAAATCAGTTGCTTTGCAGGGAGATAAAACTTGTCCCCCACAAGGAAGCAGACACGTGGGCACCCACACGGCCACTCTGTCTCCTTCTGTGAGGCTGAAACGGAAACCAAGTTCCTGGGGAATGCATTTTATTACAACCACCAAAATGCCCGGAGCAATTTTTTTTTTCTTTGAAGGTAGCAGCTTTTAAAAGGGAAGGTGAAGTTCCTAAAAACCAGGGATGTTCTACAAACACACCATCCATCTTTTATCAGGTTTTGGGAAGGCGGGGCGCCTTCCTGTAATTTACTAAAAATGGGGGTCCAAGAGGCCACCAGTTCTTNCCAGATGGTCAATACTGAAATCAGATTGATTATATTCTTTGCAGCCAAAGATGGAGAACCTCTATACAGTCAGCAAAAACAAGACTGGGAGCTGACTGTGGCTCAAATCATGAACTTCTTAACTGCAAAATTCAAACTTAAATTGAAGAAAGTAGGGAAAACCACTAGATCTAAATCAAATCCCTTGTGATTATACAGTGGAAGGGACAAATAGATTCAAGGGATTAGTCTAATAGAGTGCCTGAAGAACTATGGACAGAGGTTTGTGACACTGTACAGGAGGCAGTGATCAAGAACATCCCCAAGAAAAAGGAATGCAAAAACGTAAAATGGTTGTCTGAGGAGGCCTTACAAATAGCTGAGAAGAGACGTGAAAAGCAAAGGAGAAAAGGAAAGATATACCCACCTGAATGCAGAGTTCCAAAGAATAGCAAGGAGAGACAAGAAAGCCTTCCTCAGTGATCAATGCAAAGAAATAGAGGAAAACAACAGAATGGGAAAGACTAGAGATCTATTCAGGAAAACCAGAGATACCAAGGGAACATTTCATGCAAAGATGGGCATAATAAAGGACAAAAATGGTATGGATCTAACAGAAATAGAAGATATTAAGAGGTGGCACGAATACACAGAAGAACTATGCAAAAAAGATCTTCATGACCCAGGTAACCATGATGGTGTGATCACTCACCTAGAGCCAGACATCTTGGAGTGTGAAGTTAAGCAGGCTGTAGGAAGCATTATTATAAACCTAGCAGAGGTGATGGAATTCCAGTTGAGCTGTTTCAAATCCTAAAAGATGATGCTGTGAAAGTGCTGTACTCAATGTGCCAGCAAATTTGGAAAATTCAGCAGTAGCCACAGGACTGGAAAAGGTCAGTTTTCATTCCAATCACAAAGAAAGGCCATGCCAAAGAATGTTCAAACTTACTGCTCAATTGGACTCATCTCATACGCTAGCAAAGTAATGCTCAAAATTCTTCAAGCAAGGCTTCAACAGTATGTGAACTGAGGACTTTTCGNACTTAGCAGCAGCAGCAGTCAGTCTTAACCCGAGGAAACCATAAGAGGCGTGACTCCCTGCCTCCCCGGCTGATGTGGGAGGGAATTTCGTGTTGCTGCGGAGTTTGAGAGTTGCGGGAGCAGAGGCGGGCAGCAACGACTCAAACATGGGATGTCTGCTCTATTTCTAACTCAAATCATCTTTGGAATGACTCGGGGCAGAAGTGCAAATCCTACATACATATGTGATGATGGTAGGAGTGGCTTAGGGGCTTGGAAGGTCCAGCTCCCTTAGGGCACAGGGGTCACCTGGCCTTCTTGGACCTGGTCGGGAGGGGTCCTCTATGTAGCCCTTCTACTGAGCTCTGCTCGGGAAAGGAGCCAGCCTGGTGTGCACCCAGCCTTGGCCTCCATGTAGTCTGTCTGATCTCCTTAGTCAGAGATGGAGAAGAATCTTGCCTCAGGATGGATCAGACCCAGAGTCTCATCCATACTTGATTTCGATGATGAGATATTGGAATTTCTTGAATTGACATGATTTAAATAAGATTTTGGATTTAGAGATGATGCTGAAATGGGTTAATACTTTGGGGAGCAACGGGATAGGAGTGAATGTATTTTGCATGTGGGAAGGATGTGAGCTTTGGGAGAAGGGGGCCAGAAGGTAGACTGTAGTGGGTTGGATAGTGTCCCCTTAAAATTTGTTTCTACCAGGAACCTTAGAATGTAAACTTATGTGGTAATAGGATCTTTGCAGAAGTAATTAGTTAAGGATTTTGAGATGAGATTAGCCAGGATTTAAGGTGAGCCCTAAAGCCAATGGACTGGTGTCTTTATCAGAGAAAAGAGAGGAAGACTTACTTGAAGGTGGAGAGACACAGAGATAAGAAGGCAAGACGGAGACAGAGGCAGGAATTACGATGCCGTGTACAAGCCAAGATTGGAGAAGGAAATGGCAACCTACTCCAGTGTTCTTGCCTGGAGAGTCCCAGGGATGGGGAGCCTGGTGGGCTGCAGTCCATGGGGTCGCTAAGAGTCGGACATGACCGNTTAGTTAAGGATTTTGAGATGAGATTAGCCAGGATTTAAGGTGAGCCCTAAAGCCAATGGACTGGTGTCTTTATCAGAGAAAAGAGAGGAAGACTTACTTGAAGGTGGAGAGACACAGAGATAAGAAGGCAAGACGGAGACAGAGGCAGGAATTACGATGCCGTGTACAAGCCAAGATTGGAGAAGGAAATGGCAACCTACTCCAGTGTTCTTGCCTGGAGAGTCCCAGGGATGGGGAGCCTGGTGGGCTGCAGTCCATGGGGTCGCTAAGAGTCGGACATGACCGGGCAATTTCACTTTCACGTTTCACTTTCATGCATTGGAGAAGGAAATGGCAACCCACTCCAGTGTTCTTGCCTGGAGAATCCCAGGGACAGGGAGCTTGGTGGGCTGCCGTCTATGGGGTCGCACAGAGTCGAACACGACTGAAGCGACTTAGCAGCAGCAGTACAAGCCAAGGAACACACAGAAGAGCCACCGGAAGCTGGAAGAGGCAAGCAAGTGGGCTTTCCTAGAGCTTCACAGGGATTGTGACCCTGCCAACACCTTGACTTTGGACTTCTGGCACCAAATGGGAGAGAATACATTTCTGTCATTTTAAACCACATGGCTTAGACAATTTGTTATCACAGCCCTAGGGAATGAACACAAGAGTGTGGTTCAGGGACACAAGAAATCACGCTAAAGAGGGTGCTACCTAGAGGCCTGTCATCTGGGCCAGCAGTAGAGCACCATCAGAGCTATCATCACCTAGGTGATTGGTGGTGGCCCCCAGTGAGGCCAGGTGGTGGCTGGTGAGGTGTGTTAGGGGAAGTCAAGCCCCAGCCAGGGCTGGGCCTGGGGAGGGCCTTCAGCTGGGTTGGGTGTGGGGAGGCCCATGGGACTGGCCTCTGGAATAAGGTTAGACTTGATGATATTGCCGCTTAATAGATGCTGGTGTTTTGTTTCTGTTGAAAGTTCTCCACCTGATTCTACTGCCACTGGGGCCCTTGCTGGAGGCACTTGCTGGAAGTTTGGTGGTGAAGAATCCTGCTGCTATAATCGATGGAGAAACCTGGATGCTGCCTGCCTCTCCTGGGAGCTGCCTCCTGACACTGGCAGGTTTTTGGACTCAAGGCTGTTCCTTTGACTTACTCATCCCGAGAGAGGGGAGAAGGCACCAGGGACCCTGCCAGGAGCTGGGCAGCATGGCCCAAGGTGATGCTAAGGCTTTGGGTGCAGGGAGCTGCCTCCTCCTCGGCCTCCTTGCTTCCCCTGTGGACTACCTCCAGGCTCTTCTTGACACCAGAGCCATCAAATTTAACCCACAACCGTTCTGCTCAAGCTTGACATCTTCTCTTCATTTCACACCTAGCAAAGCTGCGTGCAAACTGCGGCTGACTGCCTTCTCCCTGAGATCTGACTCCTTTCTGTCCCTCTTGGCTCCCTGCCCTCATTAAACAGAGGAGGTTCATTCCTGCCACAGGGCCTTGCCGTGTGCTGTTTCCTCTGTGAGGAGTATTCTTCCCCTAGATATCTACCAAGAACCCTGATCCTCCCTTTTCAAGTCTTTGCTCAAATGTGAGGCCTTTCCCGAATGCCCTATTTAGAATTGTAACCACCCTGCTCCACGCGGGCCCCACACAGCATCTCTGCTATTAGCTCTGTTTTGTTTTTTCTCCATGTCACTGATTCCACCTAGTATTCCATGTGGGTCACATACATATTTGTGTCTCTTTTATCCACAATAGCTTGAGTCAAATTTCTGCAGAGCAGGCTTTTTTGTCTGTTTTGCTTATTGCTGTTCAATCTAGGGCCTAGAACACTCTCTGGTTCATAGTAAGTGTTCAGTAAATATTTGTCAGATGATGAATGGATGATCTTAAGATAGTACAAGGAAATTGCGACTGCCACGGCACATAGCAGGTGCTCCGTGAATATTACTATCCTCCCCTCCAAAAAACCCAATGATTATACATTTAAAGAAGAGCCTGCCAGGACTTCCCTGGTGGTAGAGTGGCTAAGACACCTCTCTCCCAATGCAGAGTTCGATCCCTGGTCAGGGAACTAGATACCATGTGCTGCAACTAAAAGATCTCGCATGCCTCAACGAGGGCCCGGCAAAACTCCATAAATAAATATGAAACAAGAGTTTGCTGACACCTGGGGACATAACTGCAGAGACATCTGCAAGCCATCATAGATGTGAGTGCTGGGTAGTGTTTGTACGATCAGTACAGTGCATGCTTTCTCCGTAAGCTCTCTTCTCCCCAGCCCCTAAGTGCAGGCATGTGCTTGTTCTTAAGTGTCCTTTCCTCCAGGAAGCCCACCCTGACTTCCAGTCAAAGTCAAGTCTCCCTCATCAGTGTTCCCCCGGGACAACACTTCCCACTCTGTTCCATATGTCACGCGAGTGTATGTTTCTTGATTCTTTGTCTCATCATAACAAAGATCTGGAGTGACGGACAGGTCTTGGATAGACCGTGTTATAGCTCTCAGGTCTCGAATGGACCATGTTATAGCTCTTAGACAAATCAGTGTTACAGCTCAGTGTTACAGCTCTATTTTATTTAGAAGATAGCAGGAAAATCCATCTTCGAGGCGTGAGGGCACGTCGATCTAAAAACACGAGGAGAAGAGCGCCCCAGCGCGCGGGAGAGAGAGCTGGCTCTGGCTCCTCTATCTATATGTTTATCTCTCCCTGGGCCTGCCCTATGTAAATTGGGCCAGCCAGGAGTGCTGTTTGTTTTACCTGAGGTCCTCCCTCCGGTCCTCGGACCTTCTTTTGTTTCATTTTCGCGGGCTTTTCCCCTCCTTGTCTGTAGCCACCGCCATTTTGGACTCCTTTTCCCTGTTCTACCTGCCTAACACACATCTGCCTGTTAATTTGCCTGCTTATCCGACCAGTCTGTAAAATAAGCACCAGGTCTGGACCTGGCACATAGTAGGTACACAGTAAAGGCTCGTTGGATGTTTGTGACACAGGCGCCAAAAAGTTTTCCAAACGAGCACATCTTTCCTGAGATGGTTGGTCTGGATCCTTCAAGCCTGTGGGTGTTGGTTCCATCCCCATCCTGACTTGCAGTCTGCAAAATGAGAGAAGCCCCAGATTGTCCTGCTGCTGTTCAGTGACTCAGTCGTGTCTGACCCTTTGCGACCCCATGGATTGCAGCACTCCAGGCTTCCCTGTCCTTCACCATCTCCCGGAGCTTGCTCAAACTCATGTCCACCGAATCTTGGAGGAGCACAGATGCTGCTCCAGAAAAGTTCAGTCTCCCCTACCTCCTTCCCAAGCTGCTTGGGGTCTCAGGCCCAAGCAGCTTCACTTATGAAGCTCAGGCCCCTGTTGACCTCACTCTGGACCCCAGCTCATTCTTAAAGATTTCTTTCAGGCCAGCCATCCCTGGCGCTCCTCTCCTAGGTCCAGGTCACTTGAGTGATCACCATTTGTTGCAGATGGAAAGCAAAAAGCTTTTTTGCAGCCAGGCAGACAGGAAATGCTGGGTGCTAGGCAATTGGTCAGGAAGCAGATACCAGCCTCATCTCCTGGGGGCCTGCCTGGAGCTCAGGCCTGGAGTTCTTTGTTGAAAGGACAGTTTCCATTTCATTAGATTCCTCACCTGATCTGCTTGAGGGGCTACAGGAGGCCACCAGGGGCTCTCATTCCCCAGGCAGTGAGACAGGAAGGATCTGAAACACTAGAAAAAGTGGGATGGGTCTCCCACCTCCCCTTCCTGGAGGGTCCTTGCCCTGCTGGTGTTTCTTGCTCCTTCTGCCTTCAAGCAACCTCCTTCCATAAATCAAGATGCTCTAGAGCCATGTTCTTTATCTTCTTTATGGCCAGCTCTCTCAAAACACACACACACACACACACACACAGCAGTGAAAACAGAATTCTGGCATACCAGAATCTGGGCTGTTTACCTCTTCAGCTGACTTGATCATTTATGAAGTCCCTACTCTGTCCCTAGTAATAACCCACCTGATCATTTCATTTCTCACCTAGACCAACCCTGTGACAGATAAATCATAGATCTTCTTGTATAGACCAGCACACTGAAGCTCAGGTAGCCCAAGAGAGTGGTTCAAGGTCATCCAGCTTGTAAAGTGGCCGAACTGTATTTAAATGCACCCCTCTCACCCCAACCCTTCCATACTTAAGCCACCAGTATTTCTCTCTGGCATGACCTGTCTTATGCATGGCAAAGGTTACCTGGGCATGAGCCCTCAATTAAAACTTTAAGGATGTTGGGTCTTTGACGGAGTCAGGAAATAAATGCAAACAAACCACCTTCTCCCTAGTCAAGGGGATGTTTTTTCTCCTCTGCTGTTCCCTTCACACACCAAGAGCATCGTTCCTGCAATATTCAGCTTTTCTCCTGAGTCCCATCTGGGGCCCTCTCTCCTCACTACACAGGGAGGCCTGTCCAGAGCTTGCTGCCCGGTTGTGGGGAGAGTCTACATAATTCCAGCATTCAGCATTTGTTCAGGAAGTCATCTTCCTGCAGATATAAACCGTCCCTCATCTAGACCTTATTGGTCACAAAGGTAACATTTTTGGCCTCTATCTTATTTACTCTTTTCCTCTTATTTTTCAAACGGTTCTGAACCCAGGCAGGAAAGAGGCCTGTATTGACTGGACATTCTGGAAAACCCTGGCGGTCCTCTGAATGAATTCCACGAGATTCAATCTAGGACCCCTGCTCTGTGAAGCCGCCATGTGCAGAGCTTGTGCCCATGCCTCAAAGCACGCTCCCTACTCTTCCTGTAACGGGGAAGGGTTGGTGCTGAATTCACACTGGATCTGCTCTGTGACTTTAATCCGTATCTTGCCGCTTTTGTGATTATGCGTGCCATGCGCCGTGCTAAGTGGCTTCAGTCATGTCCGACTCTGCAACCCTATGGACCATAGCCTGCCAGGCTCCTTGCCCATGGGATCCTCCAGGCAAGAATACTGGGGTGGATTGCCATGCCCTCCTCCAGGGGATCATCCTGACCCACGGATTGAACCTGTGGCTCTTGGCAGGCAAGTTCTTAACCAGAAGCATCACCTGGGAAGCCCTTTGTTAATTTAGGCATACGTAATGGCCTGCGCCCGGGGAAGGCAATGGCACCCCACCCCAGTACTCTTGCCTGGACGGAGTAGCCTGGTGGGCTGCAGTCCATGGGGTCGCTAACAGTCAGACAGACTGAGCGACTTCACTTTCACTTTTCTCTTTCATGCATTGGAGAAGGAAATGGCAACCCACTCCAGTATTCTTGCCTGGAGAATCCCAGGGATGGGGGAGCCTGGTGGGCTGCCGTCTGTGGGGTCACACAGAGTCGGACACGACTGAAGTGACTTAGCAGCAGCAGCAATGGCCTGCCCCAGGGAGATAACCTGACCCCGCCCATCTGTGAAGGCCTGTGACTGTCTTAAAGTCTTTGTTGGCAAGTGGCCAGGGCTTTGCAGTTGGCGCTAGTGTTAAAGAACCTGCCTGCCGATGCAGGAGACAAGAGACCCGAGTCCGATCCCTGTGTCAGTGGAGGAGGGCATGGCGACCCACTCCAGTATTCTTGAGTAGAGAATCCCACGGACA
The DNA here is from genome assembly GCA_006410675.1 of Oreotragus oreotragus. Taxonomy (NCBI): domain Eukaryota; kingdom Metazoa; phylum Chordata; class Mammalia; order Artiodactyla; family Bovidae; genus Oreotragus; species Oreotragus oreotragus. Next base: position 201,261 of record SJYX01000593.1, on the reverse strand, counting down.
GAGGACCTTGGCAGGCTATAGGCCATGGGGTTGTAAAGAGTCGGACACAACTGAAGCGACTTATCCTGCACGTGGCAACTGGTGCGGCACGCTTCCTCTGTTGCTTATGCCACTTAGCGGCAAGGCCCAGAAATATACATTTGGGGAGGCCAGAATCTCAGACAGACACGGCATCTTTGTTTGTGGACGTGACAGGAGATATTCCATTTCACACCACCCATGAAATGACTGTAAGGAAGTGAAACTAACACATCCCCCTGCCTGAGGCTTGCCATTCTGGGGGACGTCTGCAAAGACTGAATAGTCTTTTTTTCTTTGTTTTCTCACCCCACCCCATCTCTGATCCATAAAAGAACCCGGCCCCAACAAGATGACTATTTTGAGGCACTAGCCTGCCATGCTCTCAGTCAGCCGGCTCCCTAACAAAGTCCCTTCCTTGTCCCAACATCTTGTCTTGGATTTACTGACCTATCTTTTGGCGAGCAGAGCGAGTTTGGACTGGGTAACAATCTGGGCTTTGCAACTGAGCTGGGGACGCCCAGCTGAGCCACAAGACACACCTGGCAAATCTCAGATAACACAGGAGACTGTGCTCACTATGTTATCAGAAAACCATGGGGCAATCCATTAAATCAATATCCTAGTTCAGCCGTCCCCAACCTTTTTGGCACCAGGGACTGGTTTTGTGAAAATGATTTTCCACGGACTGGGGTGGAGAGGGATGGTGTGGGGATGGTTCTCATAAGGAATCCGCAACCTGGATCCCTCACAGGTGTGGTTCATGGCATGGTGCGTGCTCCTGTGAGAATCTAATGCCGCCGCTGATCCAACAGGAGGTGGAGCTCAGGCAGTCATGCGAGTGATGGGGAGCAGCTGTAAATGTAGGTGAAGCTTTGCTCGCTCAACTGCCGCTCACCTCTTGCTATGTGGCCCGGTTCCTAGGACATGGCCCGGGGGTTGGGGACCCCTGCCCCTGGGGACCCCTGCCCCAGTTGATAGGTGCCATTTATAAATGGAAAACCCAAGTTCAAAATATTGAAATGCAATAATAAATACTCTCCATTTTAACTCTGAACCTATACAAAACGAAATTTATTCTTTCTTCAAGGAATCAGAAAGGCTCTTGCGATCTTGTAGGAACTTAGAGAAATCACAGCTACCTGTATTGCAGAGCTGGGCTCTGCACCCAGTTCTTTCTCAGTTAATCTTTGGCACAATCCTGCTCAAGGAGGTTTTATTATCCCCATTTTGCAGATAAAGAAAATGAGGCTCAGAGGACCTCAATAACTTCTCAGGACAGACTGAAATTGGATTTAAAGCCAGCCTGTGTGGTTCCAACGCCAAGTCCATCCCAGCATATCACGCCGCCTCTCCATAAACAGGAGAGTGTTAAATCTTTGACATTCACGAGAGTAATCCTGAGACCTCTGGGAGCTCCTGATTTACAAATTCCACTTTAGCATGTAATCGTCTCCATAAAACATCTATTTTCTGGCTAAGACCTATCTTTTCTCAGTCTTACGCCATTGTCAGTGCTGGCCGTTAAGACTTGCTTTGAGGTGAGGGTTGCTATGCAAGGAGGGTGAGCAGAGATCAGAGAGTCAGGTCAGGGAGTGAATGCAGGACTGTCTGCTGGGGTCCTCCACCAGCCACACGCCAGCCCTGTTTCCTGGAGCACCAGGCAGAGAGCATAAGAACAAGATGTGTCTGCCATAGTGGTTAGATGGCCCTGTCCCACTGCTGAATACACACGTGTACGCCCCCCACCTCAACCTTCCACAATCACACACTGCAGCCTTCTGAGCAGAGATGCTAAGCAGGGTGGATCCCAGGAGACAGCAGGGGACTGGTGTTTCCTGAAGCTGGGTGTAAACTGAGATTTTAAATTGTACATTGCTGGACATTCTGTTTTCGAAATAACTGTGCATTTCGTAATGACTATTTGAATAAGTGTAACTAGTACATCAAACCCTGATTTCATAGATAATAGAGCTTATTTTCCATCCATAGTCATGATATGGTTTTCTCTGAAAAATATACTGAAGTAAAAAAATGAGATAGCTCAAAGGAAAATAGAAAGGAAACCATAAAGAAGGCTGAGGGCTGAAGAATTGATGCTTTTGAACTGTGGTGTTGGAGAAGACTCTTGAGAGCCCCTGGGACAGCAAAGAGATCAAACCAGTCAATCCTAAAGGAAATCAACCCTGAATATTCATTGGAAGGACTGATGCTGAAGCTCCAATTCTTTAGCCACCTGATGCGAAGAGCCAACTCATTGGAAAAGACCCTAATTTTGGGAAGAGCTGAAGGCAGAAGGAGAAGGGGGTGACAGAGGAAGAGATTGTTGGATGGCATCACTGACTCAGGGGAAATGAGTCTGAGCAAAATCAGGGAGATAGTGAAGGACAGGGAAGCCTGGCGTGCCACAGTCCACGTGGTCGCAAAGAGTAGGACGCAACTTAACGACTGAACGACAATAAAGGAAATCTTTAGTAAATGGTGGGTGCCCTGGTACTTGGTGATGGCAAAAGGGTAGTCTGTGGGTGAATGAAGTTAGAGATGTCCTGGCGGGGACGCTACTGTGTGGGCAGGAGGATGAGAAGATATGGCTGGAAAAGAGGCCTGCAGCCCCCTCCTAAATGGAGCTGGACCTTCAGAGATGGGGAGGCCTGCATTCTGATTGGTAGACAGAGGGGAAAAAAAAAACCCATAAAACCAAGCCCCAATCTTCTTTCACCATTAGCAATTATGTGGTGTGGAACAGACTGTGTGTAATGTTAGGGAAATTCAAAGTAGAGAAAAAATCCCTTTGGGAAGAATGAAACAAATCTTCTTTGAAAAGGTGATTATAGAACACAGGACCCACTCCTGCGATAATCAAACCCTCTCCTAGGGCCTTTCTTTTTTTTTTTTTTTTAACGAAAAATTTCAAACATAAGCAAAAGTAAAGAGATTAGTGAGTAGTACAAAAAAAAAAAAAAAAAAAAAAATCCCATCTGCCTTTTCCTAGTTTCTTCCTGATCATTTTTACGAATAGCTTTATTTATTTATTTATTTTTGGCTGTAGTGGGTCTTTGTCGCTGCTTGAGGTTTTCTCAAGTGGTGGTGAGTGGGCTCTACTCTCTAGCTGTGGCATGTGAGCTTCTCGTTGTGGTGACTTCCCTTGTGGAGCATGGCCTCCAGGGCGAGTGGGCTTCAGCAGTGGCGGCTCTCGGGCTCTGGAGCTCAGGCTCGATAGCTGTGGAGCACAGGCTTAGTTGCTCTGCAGCCTGTGGGATCTTGCTGGGTCAGGGATCGAATCCATGTCTCCCGCATTGGCGGGTGGATTCTTTACCACTGAATGACCAGCAAAGCCCCTTCTGGATCATTTTTAGCCAGCTAAAGGAAGGCCCAACTAACTGGGAGTTGGGAGAATTGAGTTCTAGTTATGGCTCTGCCACAAATTAGCTGTGTGACCTTGGACAAGACATTTAACCTCTCTGAGACTCTGTTTTCTCTTCCAGAACACGAGGGAGATAAACTAGATCTCCCCGGAGCTTCCTATCACCCCAACCCACTTCTATAACATCATAAAGTAGCAATAAAAATTCAGCGCGCTAGGCTAAATGTGGTGCTGAGCCAATTAAACTGGTCAGGTCTTTCCGTCCTCTTGCACACGTGCTCAGCTGCTAAGTCATGTTGGGATCCTCTGGAACCCATTGACTGTAGCCCATCAGGCTAGTCTATCTGTGGGATTTCCCAGGCAAGAATCCTGGAGTGAGTTGCCATTTCCTTCTCCAGGGGATCTTCCTGACCCAGGGATGGAACCCAAGTCTCCTGCACTGGCAGACAGGTTTTTATCACTGAGCCATCACTGAGGATCCTCTCCTATCCTTGTGCTCTTTGTATAACCTTTCCCATGGGAAAAGAGATGTGGGGACATGCTAAGTGACCTTGTTAGGACAGACACTCAGCAGATCAAATATGCTAAGATATGTATATTCCCATCTGAAATGAAGGAATTAGCAGGGAAAAAATATCATTTGATGAAGTGTTATGGAATAATAGAGGTTTTGTATTGGCCGCCTTTTGGGACACGTCTGTGTTTATCTCTAATTCATACTGGAAAGGCAGGGTAGGTGACCATCCTTGGAGCTGGGAAAACCACGTGGACCACCAGACTGGAAAATGAGGTCCCCAGGAAGCCTGTGAAATCCTGATTGACACAAATGGGTGGACTTTGTTGGTTCAATGAATCAGATCAGTGTTTACATGAGCAAACACATAGCTGACGTTGAGCACAGTGCCTGACATAATAGGTATTAAACATCAATTTTATGATTTCTTTTTTCCATGCAGATACTGAACTAAAGGGTTTAAGCAGGCACATATAAAGCTCACACACACTCAGCTTTGGTAACAAAAGAGCAAACAAAGGCATAATAATCTACTTTGCAGGGATAATCCTATGTACCTGAACAGCACCCAGGGAGGAAATCAGCGGCTTTTAATCCCAAAGAGTGCTTGTGGTCCCAACCACACCTCCCCACCCCNTGCCTCTGTCTGCACATTAGAACCACCAGATGATTATTTCAGACATACTTACACCTAGGCCCAATCCAGATTAATTAATTAAGAATTTCTGAGGATAAGGGGGAGGAGCTGTATTTTAAAAGCTTCCCAGAAAAATAAAAAAAGCTTCCCAGGCACAATTGCTTTGGAAAATGGTCTGGCAATTTCTTATAAAACTGAACATATACCTACCCTAAAACTCAGAAATTCCATTCTTAGGAATTTATTCCAGGAAAGTGAAACCATTTGTCCATAAAAGTCTTATACAAACATGTTCCTAGCTGCCTTATTCATACTAGCTAAAAAACTGTGGTATATCCATACAGTGGACTACTATTCAGCAATAGAAAGGAACAAACTATCAATACAGGCAATACCTCAGATGAATCTCAAAGACGCTATGCTGGATGAAAGAAACCTTACACAAGAGTGCATACTGTATGGTTCCACTTACATGAAATTCTAGAAATAGGAAAGTTTAAACTAGGGTGGGCAAAATCAGACTAGTGATTACCTCTGGAAGTGGGGTGTGGTGGATAACTGGGCGGGGGGGGGGCGGGCTTCTAGGGTGAATGGCAATGTTTTATACAGTGATAGGGGTTGATATATTAATGTATATTATATGTATGTATCTGTCAAAACTTAACAGAATGGTGTACTTCAGATCTGTGCATTTCATTATACATATATTTTTCTTCAAAAGAAAAAAGAAATACTGAACTCTAATTAATGATATGCACGCTGAAGGGGCTCCCCTGGTGGCTCAGATGGTAAAGTTGGCCTGGCGTGCTGCAGTTCATGGGGTCGCAAAGAGTCGGACACGACTGAGTGACTGAACTGAACTGAAACTGAACTGCAATGCATAGAATCTGAGTCAGACCCCGATTTCTGAGACTGCTATTTACCCCTTAAATAGGGGCTTCCCTGGTGGCTCAGGTGGTAAAGAATCTGCCTGCAATGCAGGAGACGTGGGTTCGATCCCTGGGTCAGGAAGATCCCTTGGAGAAGGAAATGGCAACCCACTCAGGATTCTTGCCTAGGAAATCCCATGGACAGGGGAGCCTGGCAGGCTACAGTCCATGGGGTCGCAAAGAGTCAGACACGACTGAGTGACTAACACACACACCCCTTAAATGCCTTTTCACAGGGTTAGATGCTGGGGCACGTGGCTCCTGGCTTTGAGAAGCTCATCGGCTACAGGAAGAGACATAACAATGATCAATTAAAGTGCAGCAAGAGCTATTACGGAGATAAGAACAGGTGCCTGGGGAGTCCAGAGGCGTCTGCTACAGGCCTAGAGGGGCTGGGGTTCTGGCTCATCTCTGGGTTAAACATCTGTTCTCCCACACAGAGTCAATATGGAAATCTTCATTCATTCAACAACTGTTTGTGAAACGTCCATGGAGTCCCAGGCACTGTGCGGCCACCCTGCAAGCCCCTCTTGGAGTTACTGACTATGGGGAAGCAGGCATCATGCAACTAAAGGCACAAGAATGTGGTTTATGGGGACTTCCCTGGTGGTCCAGTGGTTAGGAATCTGCCTTCCAATGCAGGGGACGCAGGTTCAGTCCCTGGTTGAGGAACTAAGATCCACAAGCTGTGGGGCAACTAAGCCCATGCACCTCAACTACTGAGCCTGTGTGCTGCAACAAGAGAAGGCCTTGCACCCCAAGTAGAGAAAGCCTGTATGCCACAACGAAACCTAGGGCAGCCAAAACAGTAAAAGAGAAAGAAAGAAAGAAAGAAAGAGACTGGGTTATGAATCGTGTGCAGACCTATGAAGGAAGCTCGGAAATGATACAGAGAACACAAAGACAGATGTGCCTTAGAGATCTGGGAGGCTTCCTGGAGGAGGTGGCTATTGAGCTGGGAGCCAGAGTGAGAAGGGGAAAAGCATTAGATGCAACTGGGGTAAAGATGCAAAGAGCCCGGTGGACTCCAGAATCCAGGAGGCCCAATGTTAAGAAGGAGAGGGTTTGTGAATGAGAATGAGGTCAAAGCGTAAGACTGGTATCCCACAAGGAGTCCAGGAGAAGGTACCAGAGGAGGAAAGTGGAGGAGTCAACCGATCTGATTCACCTTTTTAAGAAGCACTCTGGATCCCAGTAGAGAATGGGATGGAGGGGGATCCCGTGAATGGGGGAAGGCTGGTTTACAGACTCTTTCCATCCTGGGAAGAAATGATAGTGGCAGTCAAGATGGAGAGAAGGAAGTGGACGCTGGAAATGAGTTGAATGTGGACTTGGCCGACTTAGCTGATGAATAAAAGATGCGGGGCAAAGGGATAAAGAACAGCTCCCAGGTCCTGGCTCAATGCAAGGGGTGAAGGCAGGTACTGGGTACCCAGAGGATACAGACAGGGAGAGGAAACAGAACACTTCTGGGCTCATCAGCTGACGTATAAAGAACACCTCCCATACAGCAGTCACTCAGTAAGTGCTGGTCCTTTCAAGGCAGAGGGGCAAGTCTACTAAAATCCAGGCAGGCCTGGCAGCCGGATCGACAGGCAGATTTAGAGTGAAGAACGGCTGGGCAAACAGCAGGAGCTGGGCCAGGGAGCCTTGCAAGGCAGTGGCAGGCTCACACCTGCAGCCCTCCACACCTGGGCTCAGGTGAAGTCAGCCGAGAGGTTGGTAAAAATGATGGCCGTAAAGAGCTGTGTATATTGCTTTCCTGTTTACAAAGCACCTGTGCCATACACTATCCCATTTGATTCCTACAATGACATGGAAGCAGAGCCCAAACCCCAATTCTAGTATCAGGGAAGCTTAGGCTTAGAGCTTGAGGGACTTGTTCAAGCTGACATGGTTGGTTCCCACTGAGGGCTCCCCAGCACAGCCAGTTTATACACCAGTCACCACTCATGCAGTCCCGGGGAACTCAGAGGTTTGAAAGAGTCTACAAAAAATAAAGCTGGGGCCTGGAAAAATGGATGGGCTCCAAAATACAAAAAGGGGCAGAAATGAAATGAATGAATGTTTATTTAAGTGTCTATAAAAATGTAATGTCAAGTCAACTTCATTAACTGTTCTGTAGAGCGTGTATTAAAATTTCATTATGTTGGGAAATAAGGTGTAGGCTAGATTCTCCTCATTCTGCAAGAATTCCGTGCAGATATAGAGAACAAGCTGGTGGTTGCCTGTAGGGAAAAAGAAGGGGGAGCGGCAAGATAGAGACAGTAGATTAAGAGATACCAAGGACTGTGTATAAAATAAATGCATGTATAAAACAAATAAGCAACAAGAATATATTGTACAGCACAGGGAAATAGAGTCATTATTTTGTAATAACTTTAAATGGAATATAATAAAAATACCAGATCACTACGTTGCACCCCTGAAACTAATATGATATTGTATATCAACTGTATTTCAATAAAAAAGAACTCCAAAGTACACAAGATGGTTGTTAAGTAATCATAGCCAGTAGTGAGTTAGGTGAACAACCTGTAGTCAAATAACCACAAAGGCAGAACTTCAATAATCCTTCCAAACTCTATTACTGCAAAAGATTATGTTTCCTGTGGGATAAGGGGTTTGTGTTAGTGTGTTTGATAAAACGTGGGGTGCGGTGCCAGACAGAAAGGTCTAGAGCAGGACAAAATAATGCTTTTTGCAGCAACAGGGATGGACCAAGAGATTAACACTAAGTGAAGCAAGTTAGAAAAAAACCAATACCCTCTGACATCACTTACATGTGGAATCTAAAATACGACACCAAGGAATTTACTTATGAAACAGAAACAGGCTCACAGACATAGAGATCAGACTTGTGGCTATCATGAGAGGGGTGGAGTGGGAGTTTGGGATTAGCAGGTGAAAGCTAGTACATTTAGAATGAATAAACAAGGTCCTACTGTATGGCACAGGGGACAGTCTCTAATCTCCCGGGATAAACTATAATGGAACAGAATATTTAAAAAGAACGCATATGTGTATAGAACAGAGTCACTTTGCTATACAGCGGAGGTTGGTACAACATTGTAAATCAACTATACTTCAATTAAATAAAAAGAACGACAGACCTAGAGTCTATGAGACCGCAGGTGTCCAGCTATCAAAGCTTCTTGGATCTCTCTTCTAAGTTTATTTGGTTTTTGTGAACCCAGAAATACACCTGAAATGGTCCCTCAGGTTTTGAACCCACCAGAACATATTGGAGGGAATGTTTCTAAGAAGCAGAGATAAGCGAGAACAGAGTGGCTTCCAAAAAACCAAGGTGGGAGGGGCCACTTGTGTCCCCTGGAAATCAGATCAATAGGGAGGTGACTCAACAGAAGGAGCTTTGTTGGAGCCCCCCCGGGGCAGAAGTGAGTCTACTATAAGCCAAGAGTAGGTTCCCAAAGGCAGGTTTAAGGAAAGGAGGGGTGAGTCTTACCCAAGAACAGAGGCAGATGCCTTTCATAGATCACACGTGCACCTGTTCATTCAGCAAATATTTTCTGAGCATCTCTTCTGTGCCGGTCTCTGCTTTAGGCGCTTGGAATGTATCAGTGTGCAAAAGCGACAAAGGTCCCTGTGCCCCAGGGAACTTATATTCTAGGTACAGTCACATGGTGTTGGGGAGACAGGCAGGAAGCAATAAACACAGTAAATGAGAAAACGATGTAGTATGTTAGAAGGTTGTAGAAAACTATGGATAAAAGGAAAATCAGAGACAGGTGAGGAGAACTGGGCATGCCAGGGAAAGAGGGGGTGCAGACTGGGGCTTAAGTAGGGTGATTAGGGTTGAGCTCACTGAGTAAGTGGGATCTGACTTAATTCTCAGCTGCTTCTTTCAAGTGCACAATTCAGTGATTTTTATTTTATTTAAAATGTTTATTTATTTGGCTATATTGAGTCTTAGTTGCTAGATCTTCGTTGAGGCATCTTTCATTGTGGCTCTCGTGCTTAGTTGTCCTGCCACGTGGGACCTTAGT
>SJYX01000593.1:165359-182238 GCA_006410675.1 Oreotragus oreotragus | reverse complement strand
TTTTTCTTTTTTTTCCCCCACTTAATGTTACAGATGTTTACAAGAAGAAACCACCGTTTCTGCCTAGGCAGCATTGATTGACATTTGCTGGAGGAAGATCCTTTCAATGAGCTAGCCAGGGGCCTTGAGGATGAGGCTGGGGAGGATTTGGGGGGAACAGATGTGATCATCTGGTACCTGAGACTCTGGTTTTCATGAAAGAAAAGAAAAAAAAAGGAAAGCGAGGATCTGATTAAAAAGAGGATTTTAGGTGGGATTAATTAGGAGATTGGGACTGACATATATACATTGCTGCTGCTGCTGTTAAGTCACTTCAGTCGTGTCCGACTCTGTGTGACCCCATAGACGGCAGCCCACCAGGCTCCACCGTCCCTGGGATTCTCCAGGCAAGAACACTGGAGTGGGTTGCCATTTCCCCCTCCAGTGCATGAAAGTGAAAATTGAAAGTGAAGTCGCTTAGTCGTGTCCAACTCTTAGCGACCCCATGGACTGCAGCCTACCAGGCTCCTCTGTCCCTGGGATTTTCCAGGCAAGAGTACTGGAGTGGGGGCCATTGCCTTCTCCTATATATACATTACTATGTATAAATAGATAACTAATGAGAACCTTCTGTATAGCACAGGAAACTCTACGCCATGCTCTGTGGTGACCTAAATGGGAAGGGAATCCAAAAAACAGAGGATCTGTGTGCATGAATGGCTGATTCACTTTGCTGTACAACAGAAATTAACACAACATCATAACTATATATCAGTGAATTTCTTTTTAAAAAAGCAGGGGCCCCATAAAGCCTTTTCTGAAAAGAATAAAAATAAAAAGAGAATATTTTAAAATAAGAGAGATGTCTAGTCTCTTCTAAGAAACCTGGGTCTCCCAACTGTAGCCTGTGGGAGGTGGTCTGACCTCTGGAGATGTTCCAGCCCCAGGATGCTGAGACCATTGCCCTGGGGATCATCAGAGGAGCAAGCATCCTCAGACTCAGCCGTGGTTTGGACAATGAGACCACCTGTTGGGTTCTATCATTACCTGGGTTCCCAGGTTCTTTTCCCCTGAACTTCTATTTTTTGAACTACAGGGCAGGGAGGGAATCTGTACAAGAGAGAAACAGATTTCTTGGTGCAGGTTTTCCAAGAGCACTTCCATCAGACTGTCAGAGGTTCTGCTAAGAGGCACTCTGGGGCTTGGAGGCAATGTGCACCAGCTGAGAACATCACAACCACCAAAAAGACTCAGGCGACTCTTCCAGAGGTGCCACTGGCTTGCAAGGGCAAAAGGAGGGCCAGGTGAGTTTTTAGGTCATCATAGTGAAAAGGCTGGGGAATACCGGTCCAGGAATGTCTGTGATGCCTGTGCCCCTCTCCCCACCTCCTATTGTACCTTCTCCAGTCCTGTTCCCACACGGCCACCAGAGCAATCATTCTCAAATGCAAATCTCAGGCATGATCATACCATCTCCTCTCCCCTTCCTCTTTCGATAGGTCTCCTCTGCTTTTAGGACAAAATTCAAGTCCCTTAATCCAGCTCCAGCCTTCCAAGAGCTGGCCCTGTCTCCCTTCCCCACCCCAACCCATCAAATCTCATTCAGGCTTTAAATGCACTAAACTTTCTTTTACCTCTTGGCCTTCGCCCACGCTGTCCCCTCTGCCTGGTATACCTATTGTCCTTTCTTTTTTTTTAAATATTCTATTTATATTAATGTGGTTGTACCTGGCTTTAGTTGCAGTTCATGAGATCTTAGTTGCAATTTGTGGGATCTGGTTCCCTGACAAGGGATCAAACCCAGGCAGGTCCCCTGAATTGGGAGCATAGAGCCTTAGCCACTTTTCCATCCGGCTGACTTCGGTTCATCCTTTAGTACTCTGCTGAGGTATTACCTCCTTCAGGAAGCCTTCCCTGACTGCTTCTCCCACTTCACAGACGTGGCAAACCTAACCTAACAAATTAGTTTCAAGTCCTTTCAAACTTCCTATTTTAAAAGGAAACTTACTTCATGGGAATGATGTTCACATTACAATGTTAAGTCAGAAGAGCAGGGAGTTAAGAAAGCACACAAATGGCACCATTTTGTTAATTACTCTCCTCACAGACAGACATGCAGACATATGGACAGGTTCTCAACCAAGAGACCCAAATGGAACATACAAGAGCACTAACGGCGGTTACCACTGGTGGAGGGGTTAGGGGTGACGTTTATTTCCTACTTTGATGTTTACAAATTATTGGTATTTTATTTAACTACTGGATTACTTTCATAATTAGATAAAATGTTCAAGAAAAAAATAANCATATGGACAGGTTCTCAACCAAGAGACCCAAATGGAACATACAAGAGCACTAACGGCGGTTACCACTGGTGGAGGGGTTAGGGGTGACGTTTATTTCCTACTTTGATGTTTACAAATTATTGGTATTTTATTTAACTACTGGATTACTTTCATAATTAGATAAAATGTTCAAGAAAAAAATAATTGCATTGAACGTTGGGTTTGAATGTAAAGAAATAATTTTTAAAAAGAGAGTGTAAGATTTAAATCTACTGAGGGATGCCTGTGATAAGTGATGAGGCTTAAAGAACCGATTTTATTTTAAATTAAAAAATTTTTTATTGGAGTATAATTGGTTTACAATGTTGTGTTACTTTCTGCTGTACAACAAAATGAATCAACTATATGTATACACATAGCCCCTCCTTTTTGAATCTCCCTCCCACCCCGCTCTCCCATCCCACCCCTAGAGGCCGTCACAGAGCACGCGGCTGAGCTCCCGTGCTATCGGGCAGCTTCCTGTTGGGTGTCTGTTTAGGAGGGTAGTGTATATATCTCAGTTTTACGCTCCCAATCTGACTCACTCTCCCCTCCCACCACATCCACATATCTATTTTCTACATCTGCATAAACAACAAATTTTAGACTGCTGTGCATAGTTTCTCACTAAATATACAAAAAGATATATATATATACTAATACATCCATGTGTCAACAAGGAGTGAGCTGATGACATCTACAGCAGTCTGATAATGCTGGCTGTCTCCGGGGGATGGGAGGGGCAGGAGAGGTGGACCAGGCAGGAGACTCACTTTGCCTGTGTCCGTCTTTGTACTATTTCACTCGCTAATGTCAGCATGGCTTGCTATTGTAAATATTTTCAAACATCAAATAGCAAAAATAGAGAATAAAAGACTCTAAATATCAGGATGAATTAAGGGGTTTCTAATTAACAATATAATATTTCAGGCAAGTCACAAAGTGGCTTCACAATGGGAACTTGTTAACAGTTTCAGTTCGGAAATTATTTTCAATTTAGAGAAAAGCGGCAGAGATACGACAAAGAACACCCACATCATCTTTACCCACATTCCCCTAATACCGCCAGCTTGTCCCAGTTGCTTCATGATTTGTTCTCAGAGTCCTGTTTATTCACACTAGGAAAGGAAGCATCACAGGTTGATATATCACTATTTGAGGTCAGATGAATTGCCATGGGTCTGAGTGGTCATCTTAGAAAAATACTTATTATATCTTAGGCTACAGACATGCTGCATGTACCCCCAAAATATATACAGACAAGGTTGTTCTTTGCAGCGTTGCCCATCTTAGAGGAAAACTGGATCCCATTAAAGGATCTGACCACTGGAACTGGCAAACCTGTGTTGCAGGCAGATTCTTTACCAACTGAACTATTAGGGAAGCCCATAAAATATAAAGTAAATGATGGCAAATCCATGCAATGCCTTATGCAGAATAATCAGAAACAGAAGATGAATTTGTGAGATACTTTGAAAATATGTCTAAGGTACACTAGGTAATAAGTGCAAAACAACATGAGTAGAATATGAACCCAGGGTAAAAAAAAAAGAGATGTATGCTGGAAAGAGACATAGGGAACTATTTCTAGGAAGAAGGCTGGAGTCTTTTTATGCTATTCTATACTCTTTTACACCATTTGCATCTCTTAGCCATGCGAATGTTCCACGATCATGATAATAAAAACATAAACTGTCGTGAAAAGACTTTTACTGTTAGAGAAAAACTGTCTGCCCGCCCTCGTAGACCATCTCTTTGGGTTTTTTGGTTCTATTTCAGTTTTATTATTTTTTTATTGGAGTATAATTGCTTTACCATGTTGTTGGCTTCTGCTGTACCAGGCAGTGAATCAGCTCTATGCGTGTATATGCCCCTCTCTCTTACACCTCTCTCCCCCACTCCTCGTCATCCCACCCCTCTGGGTCACCCCAGAGCACTGAGCTGACCTCCCTGTACTATACTGCAGCTCCCCACTAGCAGTTTTACACATGGTGGCCTGACAGTGAAATCGCTCAGTCGTGTCTGACTCTGCGACCCCACGGACTGAAGCCCGCTAGGCTCCTCCATCCATGGGATGTTCCAGGCAAGAGTACTGGAGTGGGCTGCCATTTCCTTCTCCAGGGGATCTTCCCGACCCAGGGATCGAATCCAGGTCTCCCGAACTGCAGTCAGACGCTTNAAGAGATGTATGCTGGAAAGAGACATAGGGAACTATTTCTAGGAAGAAGGCTGGAGTCTTTTTATGCTATTCTATACTCTTTTACACCATTTGCATCTCTTAGCCATGCGAATGTTCCACGATCATGATAATAAAAACATAAACTGTCGTGAAAAGACTTTTACTGTTAGAGAAAAACTGTCTGCCCGCCCTCGTAGACCATCTCTTTGGGTTTTTTGGTTCTATTTCAGTTTTATTATTTTTTTATTGGAGTATAATTGCTTTACCATGTTGTTGGCTTCTGCTGTACCAGGCAGTGAATCAGCTCTATGCGTGTATATGCCCCTCTCTCTTACACCTCTCTCCCCCACTCCTCGTCATCCCACCCCTCTGGGTCACCCCAGAGCACTGAGCTGACCTCCCTGTACTATACTGCAGCTCCCCACTAGCAGGTTTACACATGGTGGCCTGACAGTGAAATCGCTCAGTCGTGTCTGACTCTGCGACCCCACGGACTGAAGCCCGCTAGGCTCCTCCATCCATGGGATGTTCCAGGCAAGAGTACTGGAGTGGGCTGCCATTTCCTTCTCCAGGGGATCTTCCCGACCCAGGGATCGAATCCAGGTCTCCCGAACTGCAGTCAGACGCTTGACCATCTGAGCCAAAGGAAGCTTAAGGCAGTGTATTAGCGTCAAACCAACCTCCCAGTTCATCCCACCCTGCCCGCTTCCCACTCAGCGTTCACATGTCTGGGTCTCTATTCCTGCCCTGGAAACTACGATGAAATATCACCTCACTCAAGTCAGGGTGGCCATCATCAAAGAAATCTACACCCAAGAAATGTTGGAGAGGGTTTGGAGAGAAGGGAACCCTCTTGCATTGTTGGTGGGAATGTAAATTGATACAGCCACTGTGGAGAACGGTATGGGAGTTCCTAAAAAAAACTGGAAATAGAACTACCATATGACCTAGCAATCCCACTCCTGGGCATCCCTTTGGTTTTAGAATATGGAAGGAAGTCATTCCCGGTCTCCCAGGGGTTTGCCAGGTGGGCGGCCTTGAGCTCCTGTGCGATTCCCCTACCAGCAGGTCTTTCCCCCGCAGACAGATGCAGAGATGGGGAGGAGGCCTGTCTGTCAGGCCCCGGCCACAGATATGTCTGTTATCATCACAGACTGCAGTAAAAAATGGTGTCAACGTTGAAAAAGATTGCCCATAAGAAAAGTCATATTCCTGGTCTATCTGGAAACATTTGGCTAAACCAGGGCTGTGTTTGTGAGCTCAACGCTGGGGGGCAGCCAGGCGGGGCTGCCTTGAGCGGACGAGCAGGCTCCATTGGCCAGACCCCCTCGTTCGCACAGCCCATCTGGGTCCTGACGCCAGGGGTGGGGTATGCAGCTTCTGCTCTGATGACGTCTTCCCAGTGGGATCTGCCTTTCAGCATCTCAGTTCAACAGTAGATTCCAGCAGAGTCTGTTCATGCAGATCCTAAGAAGCTCCATAGAGGCAGGAAGGTCATTATCTCACACTTCCATCATAAACATAAGGAGGCTGTGGTCCAGAGAGGTGAGGTGACTTCTCCCAGGTCACACAGCAAGCTATTCTCAGGGATAGGACGAGAACCCGGAGCACCAAACTCCCACCCAATTGCATGTTACATTGCCTCCCACAGGGTCGTCCCCAGACTGGATGATGGTCGAAAATCAAGGGGCTGGGTCCTCACTGGCACCATCTCCTGGGTGAGGCAAGAGGGCTGGCATGTGTGTGGGTGGCACCAAGGTCCTTATCCTCCAGTGGAACCAGGTATAGTAACAATGACAGCCACAGATTTGTTCATAGCTCGCTCATTGAGAGAGGTGCTCAGGGCAGAGAATAAGAGCCCAGCTTTGACCCATGGCTGAGTATTTAGTAACTGGGTGACCTTGGGTAAGTTATTTGTGCCTCTATCTCTCTTATTTCCTCACTTGCTAAATGGAGATTATCATGATAGCATCTATCTCACAGGATTTGTTTGAGGGTTAAGTAAATTAACAGGTGCATGCATACAAAGTCACTTCAGTCGTGTCCGACTCTTTGCGACCCTATGGGCCAAAGCCCGCCAGGCTCCTCTGTCCGTGGGACCTCCAGGCAAGAATACTGGAGTGGGTTGCCATGCCCTCCGCCAGGGGATCTTCCTGATCCAGGGAGAGAACCCGAGTCTCCTGTTTTGGTAAGCGGAATCTTTACCACTAGCGCCACCTGAAACCATGCCTGCCACATAGTAAGCACTCAATAAACCTAAGTGGGTATGATGACTGTAAGGTAGGAACTGGGCTAAGTGTTTTGCCTGCTTTATGTCGGTTAGCCCTCTCAGCTGGCGTTGGGTCAGTGCCATTCATTCACGGCATTCATTCACTCACCAGTTATTTATTAAATGTCTAGTTATGCTGGGTCCTTGGTGCTGGGAAAACAGCATTAAATACACAAGTTGACATTCTTTCTGCCTTCTGTGCTTGCATTCTGAGGAGGGGTAGGAGGACATAGATCCCCAAAGCATCAATTAGTTAATGGTCAGGAGTGACCCATGCTATGAAGGAAATAAGAGCAAGAGATGGAGAATAAGGCTGGGTGGGAGGTTGAGTGAGAAAGTTTGAGGAAGGGGAGTGACGGAAGGGTGCTGCCATGAGTGCATCTGTACAGAGACCTGAGTGGAGTGCGAGGGGCCAGCAGATGAATACAGGAAGAGCCTTCCTGGAAGAAGAGAGGGCAAGTGTGCCACGGCCCCAAAGCAGGAATGAAAGATGGCATTCCTGGAATGTTCCGGAAGACAAACAGAGGCCTTGGTGGTTGAAGCCAGGGTGCTGATGGCAGGGGAGTGGGGGTGGAGACACGCGTAGAGCAGGGAAGGAGAGAAAGATCGAGCCTTGTACTTGGATCTCTGATTTGCAGAAGAAACCAAAGCTCAGAGAAGTTAAATAACTTTCCCCAGCTGGTAAGTAGGGGAACTGGGGATTTGAACTCAAGACAGTCTGGCTTCAAGGCATATGTTCTTAACCATCAGTATATATGGCCTGAGGCATGAACAACCAGCAATACAGTGGAAATCTGGACCCATCTATTTGTGCTCCAAACAGACTTCTGGGAGAATAGGAACAGAGTATGAACTTCTAGAGGGATAAGGAGTGTGTGTGTGTGTGTGTGTGTGTGTGTGTGTGTGTGTGTGTGTGTACATAAGGAGGGGGTCTAAGGCAGAAGGGAAGGGTCTCTCTTTCTCTCCTGGCGTGCATACCCACATTCACCTTGGTAGCTTTAGCAGGCCACTTGGGGATAATGGTGAGGGCTCAGGATTCTACATGAAATTTGGAATTATTCCCCAAACCTGTCAGATCTTGGGGCATCTCAGAACTGACAGTTTTAAAACACCAAAGGCACTTAAATAAAAATAGCACATTCTAAATGCAATATCCTCCTTGGTAATGATATATGAGGCCTCCATGGCGGGTGGCATTATCTTCTATGGCGATATACTGCGCTGTTACAATTCATGCCATCCGCCTGCAAAACCAGGGATGTAAAACCCTGTAATTTATAACAGAATCTTGCAAACCTCTGTATTATATATGTGTGACTATCACTACGTGGCAATCCATATGCAGTAACTACTCGGTTCAGAAGTCGGGCCCTGAGAAACTCTCTCCTCCAAGCCGTTCTGCAAATGCCGAGCTCAGCAGATAAGAAGGGTGTGCTTCACTGCCAAGTCCCCAGACTGAGCAGAAATTAAGCTATGGGCTGTGTGTTGGTGGTAGAGGAAAGCAAAGATACTGAAACCGTGAGATTGGGATGGAAAGAATAAGGACAGTCTGGAGACCCAGAGTTGAGTCTGGGCCGCCTCACTTATTTTGGGTCTCACGAGGCCATCTGATCACACGGCCTGTCTTCCATGTCATGAACTGAGATGGAGATAAGGATGGACAGAAGACACCATCCCCCTTTCAGGGCTTACGAATCACCTGGATCCTGTTGGACCACACCTGCTGGGCTGCAGCCCAGGGGCCCCTGATTTGGGTCTAATGCCTGAGAATCTGCAATTTAACAGAATCTCACAGGTAATGATGCTGGTTCTGGGACTCTACCTTTTTTTTTCTTAAAAACAATTTTCTTTCTTTCTTTTTTTTGATGCAGACCACTTTTAAAGCCTTTATTGAATTTGTTACAATGTTCCTTCCTTTTTTTTTTTTTTTGGTATAGTGTTCACATTTTGAGAGGCAGCATTCTGTTTTAAATGCTCTTTTTGTTTTTTCTGATAGTATTGTTGATGGGGTCAAAACATTTAAGCTGTGGTTTGGAGGGTTTTGGAATTTTTTAAAGGTCATTCTCTGTGCTATCTTCAAAAAAACAAAAATGGCTCTTCTGTTTTATGTTTTGATTTTTGGCCACTGAGGCATGTGGGATCTTAGCTTTCCGACTAGGGATCGACCCCACACCCCCTTCATTGGAAGGTGAAGTCTTCTTAACCACTGGACCGCCAGTGAAGTCTGGGACTCGACCTTGAGTCATTCTATTTCATCTGTTCCAGATGACTTTAGGGACCTCCATATGAAACCTGCAAAGGAAGAGATGATCTGCCCAATTTACTGTGCAGCACAGGGCAGGGCAGACACGCAGATAAAATCTGGTCTTCTCGACCTCGAGCCAGTGCTCCTCCACTGGGCTGCAAGCCTGTCTCCCAGCTTCATCCCCAAGCATACTCCAACCAAGGGAGCAACAGCCGTCAGGGGAGGCCCCAAGGAAGGCAACCAGACCATGCAACTTAGAACCTGCCGGGCACATTAACTCTGCAGGGGCAGATCAGAGCCACCGGCAGGGGCCACTCTAATAATTTGTACTGATATCTTCTCATTTAAATGTATATTGCATGTTCCTATGCATCTCAGTCACCCTATGATTACTTTGCATTAGCATGTTCAAAATATGCCATTTTTTAGCTTTTTATAATTTGTGTGTGCATTAGTTCTAGATGTGTATAAGAGACAGCAGGAAAAACTGTAGCCTTGTCTAGACAGACCTTTGTTGGCAAAATAATATCTCTGCTTTTTAATATACTATCTAGATTGGTCATAACTTTCCTTCCAAGGAGTAAGCGTCTTTTAATTTCATGGCTGCAGTCACCATCTGCAGTGAATTTGGAGCCCCTAAAGATAAGGTCTGACACTGTTTCCACTAAGTGCTTCTAAAAAGAAGAACACAGGATTCTAGGAGAATAATAGTGAGGGTTTATATAGTCACAGGAGGTGGAGGGGATGACAGAGGATGAAATGGTTGGGTGGCATCACAGACTCGATAGACATGAGTTTGAGCAGGCTCCAGGAGTTGGTGATGAACAGGGAAGCTTGCAGTGCTGCAGTCCATGGGGTCACAAAGATTCAGACATGACTGAGTGACTGAACTGAACTGATATTGTCACAGAGAGCAGAAAAGGATTTCCTAGGAAAGTAACATTTGAGCTGAAGGAAAATGGCAATTAACCAAATAGCAGATCACATATGTCTACATTTGGGTGATTCCATTTTACTACTTCCTGAGAAAATCACCATGTTAGGGATGGCCACTACTGAAAAAGGGCGATTGTTCTATTTTACGAGGAAGATCTTCCCTAAATTTTCCCTTCCTTGTCTTTTTTGTATCTTAGTTTCCCTCATTCAAGCATTTGGATAGATAATTCACTCAAAAGAATATGGAAATAAACTCTTAGGAAACAACTGTAATTTAAATTCACAGTTAATAATAATAAACTTTGAAATGCTTTCCTCAAAGGCTTTAGTTTCACTTTGTACCTCTGATCTCCTGGCCAGGAAGGAATAGAGAACACCATACATAAAGGCCCAATCATTGTAAAAACTAAATGAAAGCAATTTTTTTCTCCGACAGATTATAATGAAATGAAACTTTAGGAGAAAACATCATCCCCTTACAACATTCTCAACTAACTTTTGATTAAATTTATGAATCCATAAATTTAAGAAGATAATTTAAAAGTATTTTGTGATTTTCTCTAGCTACTGAACATGGAACAACAGACTAGTTCCAAATGGGAAAAGGAGTACTTCAAAGCTGTATATTACCACCCTGCTTATTTAACTTATATGCAGAGTACATCATGAGAAACACTGGACTGAGAGAAGCACAAACTGGAATCAAGATTGCCGGGAGAAATATCAATAACCTCAAATATGAAGATGACACCACCCTTATGGCAGAAAATGAAGAGGAACTCAAAAGCCTCTTGATTAAAGTGAAAGAGGAGAGTGAAAAAGTTGGCTTAAAGCTCAACATTCAGAAAATGAAGATCATGGCATCTGGTCCCATCACTTCATGGCAAACAGATGGGGAAACAGTGTCAGACTTTATTTTTTGGGGCTCCAAAATCACTGCAGGTAGTGATTGCAGCCATGATATTTAAAGATGCTTACTCCTTGGAAGAAAAGTTATGACCAACCTAGACAGCATATTGAAAAGCAGAGACATTACTTTGCCAACAAAGGTCCATCTAGTCAAGGCTATGGTTTTTCAGGTGGTCATGTATGGATGTGAGAGTTGGGCTGTGAAGAAAGCTGAGCACTGAAGAATTGATGTTTTTGAACTGTGGTGTTGGAGAAGACTCTTGAG
This sequence comes from Oreotragus oreotragus, assembly GCA_006410675.1. Classification (NCBI taxonomy): domain Eukaryota; kingdom Metazoa; phylum Chordata; class Mammalia; order Artiodactyla; family Bovidae; genus Oreotragus; species Oreotragus oreotragus. Next base: position 171,132 of record SJYX01000593.1, on the reverse strand, counting down.
AGTCCCTTAGACTGCAAGGATATCCAACCAGTCCATCCTAAAGGAGATCAGTCCTGGGTGTTCATTGGAAGGACTGATGCTGAGGCTGAAACTACAATACTTTGGCCACCTTATGCGAAGAGTTAACTCACTGGAAAAGACTTTGATGCTGGGAGGGATTGGGGGCAGGAGGAGAAGGGGATGACAGATGGCTGGATGGGATCACCGACTCAGTGGACATGAATTTGAGTGAACTCTGGGAGTTGGTGATGGACAGGGAGGCCTGGCGTGCTGTGATTCATGGGGTTCCAAAGAGTTGGACGTGACTGAGCGACTGAACTGAAATGAACTGAACTGAACTGTCATTTCTCCCTAAATGTTAGATTCATATAGTCTAGAGATCATGCAGATTTATAATCAAACCAAGTAACATGTAAAGGCTTCCCTTGTGGCTCAGCTGATAAAGAATCTGTCTGCAGTGCAATTCCATGGACTGCATGCGACACGACTGAGCAATTTTCACTTCACTTCAAAATGTAAGGGAGCATACCATTTTTGTGAGACTCCTCATGAATTTAGAATACCCATTTGGGAGAACATTGGTAATAATTTGTACTGATATCTTCTCATTTAAATGTATATTGCATGTTCCTATGCATCTCAGTCACCCTATGATTACTTTGCATTAGCATGTTCAAAATATGCCATTTTTTAGCTTTTTATAATTTGTGTGTGCATTAGTTCTTTTCAAACACAAACATCAATTTGGAAGGATCTCATAAGGTTATATGCTTCATTCTTTTAAAGACTAGAACTCAATCTAAAATTTACAATGTGGTCCTCTGTTTATTTTGTTTAGATTTAAGATATACCACATTCAATTTCCAAATCTATGTTTCCCTAATTCTTACCAGTCCAGTAATGCTAATTGGTTTATGGGGAATCAGAGTTGTCTGAAATTTTGTGTATATTATTTAGAACAGCCTTCTTCACATACCTAGTACTTTGCTCTCTTGTGGTCATGAATAAGTTCATTATTGTTGAGTGTCAGTATTCGCTAATGTGACATATATCTGAGGTAACAGACACGGTGACTGAGAAGAACCATATCTTCATGCTCTTATCCAAACTGCACTGTTTATTTCCTCATAAATTTATAGGGTTTTCAATGAAATAACTTTTATACATCTAATTCACCACCTCCCTACACTGTGTAGAAATCATTTGTCAAATATAGGGAGAATCCCATGGACGGAAGAGCCTGGTGGGCTAAGGTCCATACAGTCCATTGGAGACTGGCTCCAGTTCTCTTCTTGGTATAACTGAACCACAGACTTCATGACCCCATATCCTTGTGGACATGCCAGCTGCATTATCCTCATACTGTTTAGGCAGAATGTTCATATGCGCAGTCACTGAAGAGAACTCTCTAGCCTGAAAGCCTGACAGATTTGTCTCCCCTTTTATTGTTACACTGCAGGATCAAATAGGGATTCCCTGGTGGCTCAGATGGTAAAGAGTGTGCCTGCCATGTGGGAGACCTAGGTTCGACCTCTGGGTTGGGAAGATCCCCTGAAGTAGGAAATGACAACCAACTCTAGTATTATTGCCTGGAAAATCTCATGGATGGAGGAGTCTGGGGAGCTACACTCCGTGGGGTTGCAAAGAGCTGGACATGACTGAGCAATTTCATTTTCACTTTCAGGACCAAATAGAAGCTTGTCAGATATGGAGGACAAAATGCTAAGCAGTAATGAATACTTTGAATAGGTTTTTAATTGTTTAACATATTTAAATATAGTGATTTACTTCAGCCTTGGAGGAATAGTCTAGCTCCAGGTAGAAGTAATTTAAAAAATATTTTAAAGAACAATTTGGTAAGAATCATTTATGAAGACATATCTATCCTACAACTCTTAGGAACTGTGTGAGGTGAATTGAAAGTTTTAACAATTATTTTTTTCTGCTGTAACTTTATATTTATTCCACTGTCATAAGAGTGTGAAAAATGAAATATTAGTGAATAATTATGATAGAATTCATTCACTAAATGTTTACTATATACCAGGACTTTTTGTATAATATCCATATTTCTCAATGTAATATGCTCATTCTAATTTGGAAAATATTGAAATTTCAGACACTCATTTATGTGCACAGTGTTACACAGTGATTCAAATGCAAACCTAACTTTTACAGTCTCTGCTCTTTTCTTTTTTTACATTGTAAATGGTTTGGGGGAGAACCCTGTTTCTTCTATACAACTCACACAGAATGCTTCAGTAACCAGATGTATGGGAGATTTTCCACATCAATCAGTTGTCTGCCATCAACTAGGTGTCCTACAATTCACTTCTCACATTGGTCAAAGCAAGCATAAGAGACACAGGCTAAGGTCTTAGTCCCACAAGATGAGCTTCTCCTTTAGATTCCAATAACAAGGAGTGCGTCCTCAGGTTACCCACAACCTCACCTTAAATTAGCTATAAATCAGAGGGTCCCAAGACTCTCTGAGTTGAAGAATTTGCTAGACTAGCTTACAGAATCCACAGTTTAATTATTTATGCCATTTTATTATAAAGGATATGTTAAAGAATACAGATAAAAAAGATACATAGTTGAAGGTCTGGAAGTGTCCTGAGCTCATAAGTTTTGTCTTTGTTGAATTGGAACAGGGCCCTTCCTGTCATGTAGATATGGCTACCAACCCTGAAGATCACTAAACTCCGTACTTTAGGGATTTTTATGGAGGTTTCATCACATAAGTATGATTGGCTGTTAACTTCTAGCCCCTGTCTCCTCTCCAAAGAATAGGAGGTAGGGCTGAAATTTCCAAGCTTCTAATCATGTCTTGCTTTTCCTGGCAACCAGCCCTTATCAAAGAGCCCACGAAGTGTCACGTCATGCAAATAAAGGAAACTTCTATCATCCAGGAAATTCCAGAGGTTTAGAAGTTCTGTAGCAGACTCTCCTATCATTCTCCTATCTCTCTGTATTTTATAATTCCTTTTATTCTTTTTATAATTTTTTATTTTACATTATAATGGATTTACAGTGCTTCATTAGTTGCAGATATACAGCAAAACAATTTGGTTATACATACATACATTCTATTTCAGATTATTTTCCCATATAGGTTATTAGAGATTATTGAGTAGAGTTCTTTTTGCTATGCAGTAGATCCTTGTCGATTATCTATTTTATGTATCGTAGTATATACATGTTCGGAGAAGGCAATGGCAACCCACTCCAGTACTCTTGCCTGGAAAATCCCATGGGTGGAGGAGCCTGCCTGGTGGGCTGCAGTCCATGGGGTCGCCAAGAGTCGAACACAACTGAGTGACTTCACTTTCACTTTTCACTTTCATGCATTGGAGAAGGAAATGGCAACCCACTCCAGTTTTCTTGCCTGGAGAATCCCGGGGATGGGGGAGCCTGGTGGGCTGCCATCTATGGGGTGGCACAGAATCGGACATGACTGAAGCAACTTAGCAGCAGCAGCAGCAGTATATATATGTTCATCCCAAACTCTTAATTAATCCCTCCCCTCACCTTTCCCTTTTGGTAACCCTAAATTTGTTTTTGAAGTCTGTTTTATGCATGTTTATTTGTATCATTTTTTAAAATTCCACAGATAAGTGATATCATGTGATATTTATACTTGTCTGTCTTCAGTTAGTATGATAATTTCTAGGTCCCATCCATTTTGCTGCAAATCGAATCATTGCATTTGTTTTTCAGGCTGAGTAATATTCCATTATATATATGTACCATCTTCTTTATTAGTTCCTCTGTTGATGAACATTTAGGTTGCTTCCATGTCTTGGCTATTATAAACAGTACAGCATGGTGGCTCAGCTGGTAAAAATCTGCCTGCCAGTGCAGGAGATGCTAGAGACATGGGCTTGATACATGTGTTGGGAATATCCCCTGAAGGAGAAAATACAACCTGCTCCAGTATTCTTGCCAGGAGTATCCCATAGACAAAGGAGCCTGACACCCTATAGGCTCTGGGTCACAAAGAGTTGGCCATGACTGAATATATACACACACATGCAGTGAACACTGGGGTGCATGTACTACTCAAATTACATTTGCTTGTTTTTTGTTTTTTGTTTTTTTCTGTATATATGCCCAGGAGTGGGATTGCTAGATCATAAGGTAGCTCTTGTTTTAGTTTTAAAGGAATCTTCCTTCTGTTCTCGATAGTGGCTGTACATATTTACATTTCCACAAGAGAAAAGAGAGTTTCCTTTACTCCACACCCTCTCCAGCATTTATTGTTTATAGACTTTTTGATGACCATTGTGACTGGTGTGAAGTGACATCTTACTGTAGCTTTGATTCATGATGTCTATTTAAAGCTTCTTCCCATTTTTTGACTGGGTTGCTATTTTCTGTGTCTGTTTTCTTTTTCTGATATAGAGCCACATGAACTGTTTGTCTGTTTTGGAGATTAATCTATTGTCAATCACTTCATTTGCAAATATCTTTCCTGTTCTGTGGACTGTCTTTTGTTTGTTTATGGTTTCCTTTGCTATCCAAAAGATTTTATTTTTTTTCTGTATATATGCCCAGGAGTGGGATTGCTAGATCATAAGGTAGCTCTTGTTTTAGTTTTAAAGGAATCTTCCTTCTGTTCTCGATAGTGGCTGTACATATTTACATTTCCACAAGAGAAAAGAGAGTTTCCTTTACTCCACACCCTCTCCAGCATTTATTGTTTATAGACTTTTTGATGACCATTGTGACTGGTGTGAAGTGACATCTTACTGTAGCTTTGATTCATGATGTCTATTTAAAGCTTCTTCCCATTTTTTGACTGGGTTGCTATTTTCTGTGTCTGTTTTCTTTTTCTGATATAGAGCCACATGAACTGTTTGTCTGTTTTGGAGATTAATCTATTGTCAATCACTTCATTTGCAAATATCTTTCCTGTTCTGTGGACTGTCTTTTGTTTGTTTATGGTTTCCTTTGCTATCCAAAAGATTTTAAATTTAATTAGGACCAAGTTGTTTATTTTTGTTTTTATTTTCATTATTCTAGAGGTAGATCCAAAAATATATTGCTGCAATTTATGTGAAGGGCTTCCCAGGTGGTGCTAGTGGTGAAAAACCCACCTGAAAATGCAGGAGATGTGAGACAAGGGTTCAACCCCAGGTCAGGAAGATCCCCTGGAGGAGAGTACAACCCACTTAAGTATTCTTGCCTGGAGAATCCCATGGACAGAGGAGCCTGGCAGGCTACAGCCCATAGGGAGGCAAAGAGTCGGACATGACTGAAGCGACTTAGCACACAGCAATTTATGTCAAACGAGATTTCTCCCAATGTTTTCTTCTAAGAGTTTTATAATATCCAGTTTTACTTTTAGGTCTTTAATCCACTTTGAGTTTATTTTTGTATATGGTGTTAGAGAATGTTCTAGTTTTATTCTTTTGCAAATAGCTGTCCAGTTTTCCCAGCACAGTTTACTGAACAGACATTCTCCATTGTATATTCTTGACTCTTTTATTGTATTAGAGATTAATTGACCATAGGTGTGTAGGGTTAGTTCTCAGCTTTCTGTCTTGTTCCATTGATCTCTGTGACTGTTGCTGTGCCAAAACAATACTGTTTTGATTACTGTAGCTTTGCAATATTGTGTGAGCTCAGGGAGCCTGATACCTCCAGCTCCCTTTGTCTCTCTCAGGATTGCATTGGTTATTCTGGGTCTGTTTTGTTTCCATACAAATTATTTTTTTGTTATCAGTTCTGTGAAAAATGCCACTGATAATTTTTTTTATACTTTTTTTTT
>SJYX01000593.1:103444-161581 GCA_006410675.1 Oreotragus oreotragus | reverse complement strand
CCAAGTGTTCCCTAGTCAAAGGGCCACTTTTATCCAGAAAAAAAAAATCTGTGAATCAAATAGCATCCTGATTCTCCATCATGAATTTCAGAAACTTGGTTGTTTCCAGCTTGCTAGCACATCCCCCATCACTCCCTTGCATGGTTATCAGAAGTACCACATACCCTCTTAAGCAAGCTGGAACCTTTAAGGGTGAATGCTATCTCCTATCCTCCCTTCCCCCTCTGAATCACAGCATCATCTGATCTCATCTTCCTGTCATTCAATTATCCAACTACTGTTCTCTGACCTGCTACTACATGTCTGCTGCTAGGTTCTTATCCTCATGCGGCTTCCAGGAAAATGGGGGAAACAGCCAGGAAATGGGGAACTAGGCTTTGTCATGCATCCACCAGTCACCTGGAAAAAGTCAGTTAACTTGTGCTGAGTGAGCAAGGTCTGGTCCCTGATCCTGGGGAGCTCACACATGAATTGGGAAGATAGGCATCCAGATTGCTGCAGTAATAGTAGCAGTCCAGATGTTTGCAGCACTGAGCAGGTCCAAGCACTTTATGTGTGTGTGCGCTAAGTCACTTCAGTTGTGTCTAACTCTTTGTGACCCCATGCATTGTAGCCCACCAGGCTCCTCTGTCCACAGGATCCTCCAGGCAAGAATACTGGAGTGGGTTGCCATGCCCTCCTCCAGGCGATCTTCCTGATCCAGGGATTGAACCCGCATCTCCTGCATTGGCAGGAGTGCCACCTGGGAAGCCCCAAGCAATTCAATGTATGTCAGTCAATTTCATACTCATGTAAATACTCTTGTTGCATTATCCACATTTTACCCAGAGAAGTGACTGATAAGCAACAGAGTCAGGATTTGAACTCAGGAAGTTGGGCTCCAGAGTTCATGCTTTCGACCTGGGAATCACGGTCCTGAGCGGGCTGGTGGGGCAAGTGAGGCTGGCGGCTGTCTTCACTCTAGGAGTGTCTCCCATTCCAGAGGAAGCCCGGTCCCTCTCTGCATACGTGTAGGGTGCTAATGGCCTCTCCATGCCACTGAAGTGTGACTCTCTGGGGCCCTTTGGAGGCAGTGTCTGGATACAGGCGTAATGAAGGGGAGCTGGTGTGTGACCAAGTTGTCAGGCTGGGGACTGAATGGTCTGTGCTGGGAACTGGACTGTGAGTCCATGTGGGCTCTGCTAAGCCGTGGAAGCTTCTAGCCCTCCCAACGCCAGCTGAGAAAGGCCTCTAGGACTCAGTGCCCAGTCTGCGAACAGGATGGTCCAAACTCTTCTGCCCGCTTCAGAATTCACTGATCCCTCTCTATGCCCTATAGTTTATTCCTCTCTCTTATCTCTTTAGGACTAGAAGGAGAGAGAAAAGAAGGGAGCAAGGAAGGGAGGTGGAGAGGAAAGAAAGGAGGGAAGGAAGGGAGGGAGTGATGAGGAAGGGATGGAGAAAAAGTCCATAGCTACTCAGGTTGCTCAGGCCTTATAGTGGAATTTCTCAGCCTGTCATTCTACCCCACTCCTGTATTATGACCTCAACCACTTACCAAACTTACCCATCACAATCTCCCCAAGGATCATTCATTTCTTTACAGTTAATTTATGTGTCCAAGAAAGGGACAGGTACTCTGCTAGACTCTGGTTAAACAATGTGAATACAACAGGTGGTCCCTGCCTGCTGATAGACATACACAAATAAATATGTGATGCTACGTGCTGAGTGCTAGAGGGAAAAGAAAACAAGCGGACAAGGCATGAGCCGGCAAAGCAGGGTCAGAACGGGGGGAGAAAGCCTTTCAGGCGTGCAGGCGAGGAAGAGTCTGGAGAGAGTTTAAGGCTGCCTCGTGATGAGGGATGGGCACGCAGGTCTCAGCCCGGCGGTGGAGCTAGTTCTTGCTCAGTGACCCAGTCGTGTCAGACTCCTTGCGACCCCGCGGACTGCAGCACACCAGGCTCCCCTGTCCTTCACTGTCTCCCAGAGTTTGCTCAGACTCATGTTCATTGAGTCGGTGATGCCATCTGACCATTGAATCCTCCGTCACCTCCTTCCCTTCCTGCCTTCAATCTTTTCCTGCATCAGGGTCTTTTTCAGAGTCAGCTCGTTGCATCAGGTGGCCAGAGTATTAGAGCTTCAGCTTAAGGCAAAAAGACTCGAGAGGATTTTGAAGAAATGCACGCCTGTTTGCTCTGTAAAAGAGCTATTAAGAGGAATGTTATGGATCCCGCTTAGTTCATTAACTGGACTGTGGGCTCCCAGAGAGAAGGGCATCTGTTTGTTATTCTTCTGAGTGTTTCCCGGCCCTGGCTGAGGGCTCGGTATTTACATATGGATACAGATAGCGCCTGGCTCTGCAGAGGGTGAGCTGCAGTCTCTTCAGGGGCAGGTGTCCAGGAAGGTGTTTATCCTGCACACCCCACTTGCTGCCCCTTTGAGCCCCGAAGATAATGTACATCTGGAAGGACCACTGTCCCACATGCACGCCACGTGCTGTGGGTCTGAGCGATGAGTGCAGAGGCCAATCTGTAAGCTGCAGTTGTCAGCTTTTTGTCTTTTGGTTAGAAAGCCTTTTCTCCAGAGAAGAACTTGGTTGTAAATCCATCATAGGAGATGGACAGAAGCAGAGAAATTCTGGCGGAATCCCTGACCACACAGAGGCTGGCGCCCAGCCAGTCTCCCCTCAGGCGCTTCCGAGGCACCCGGTTTGATACCCACTGGCCCAGGTGTTCTCTCTGGCCCTGTGAATACCAGGCTCAGGAGTGAACACGCCTACCCCCCAGCCTGAACACTGTGGGCTGTTCAGAGCTGACTGTATGCAAGTGGGGGCTGTCTGCCAGAGAACTTCGTCTTTTCCCATTTTGTTCCAGGAGGAGTTTCTAGAACCTTTTTGGCATCCATGTGTGTTTAGTCAGTAAGTCGTATCTGATTCTTATGCGACCTCATGGACTGTAGCCTGCCAGGCTCCTCTGTCCATGGGATTTCCCAGGCAAGAATACTGGAGTTGGTTGCCANGAACCTTTTTGGCATCCATGTGTGTTTAGTCAGTAAGTCGTATCTGATTCTTATGCGACCTCATGGACTGTAGCCTGCCAGGCTCCTCTGTCCATGGGATTTCCCAGGCAAGAATACTGGAGTTGGTTGCCAATTCCTGACCCAGGGATCAACCCATGTCTCCTGTTTGGCAGGTGGATTCTTCAACACTTAGCCACCTGGGAAGCCATCTTTTTGCCACCAGAAACCAGTTTCGTGGAAGACAAGTTTTCCATGGACCAGAGGTGGGAGGGATGGTTCCAGGATGATTCAAGCACATTATAGTTACTGTGCACTTTATTTCTAATCTAAAGCTGCTGCTGATTGGACAGGAGGTCCTGGTCCACCGCCTGGAGCTTGGGGAGCATGGCAGGGTTCCTCCTCGTGCTCATCCTCTTTGTGGAAAAGGAAGAGGCCACTGCGGACAGAGGGTGAGGGCTGGTGAGCCTTCAGGCCCTGAAGTTGCAAGGGGAAAGGAGAGGGTGAGTAGGGGAAAGGCCAGTGCTCTGGGCTAGCATCCTGCTCTGCTCTGCTTCCAGGCCACTGTGTGCCCTTGGGCAAGTGACTCAATCACTCTGAGCCTTTCTTTCCACATCTGCAAAAGCCACAGTGTTCCTGCAATGATTGAATGAGGTACTATGAGTGAAAAAAATTCAATAACAGAACGAGGACTAATTCGGCATCTGTAACACACTTCATGAGCTATCATGTCACCACTTCGAAGAGATGAGGAAAGCACCCAGAATGGTGCCTGGCACACTGTGGGCATGTTGAGAATGGCTCTTATTGAGGCCCAAGACCAGTGCTGGGCTGCCACAGATGGCACCACATGCATGGCTGGGTTCGAAGAGCTTTGCAGGCATCACCTCACGCAACACTCACAGTAACCCCATGAAGCAGATATGATTGTTCTCCTCATGTTACAGAGGAGGAAACCGAGGCGCAGAGAGGTGAAGCAACCTGGCCCGCGTCACACAGCTAGTAATGAGTGGACGTAGGAATTAAACACAAACTACCTGACTCTGACCCCAAGCTGGGTACCACTTTACAGGCTGTGCCTTCCCCTTCTGAACCCCTCAGACCTCTCACAACATTTAGCAGAGGAAACGGTGAGGGAAGAGGTATTCCTCCCATCTCGCCCCACTCTGATCATCCAGCTGTTTTCCAGAACAGCATCAGATCAGAGGTCAAGAGATGGAGGTTTGGGTTTCAGTGTTTCCACCTGAAAGCTCGGTGAGTTGGGTTAACTCAGCTCCCTTCCGCCAGTTCATTCCCCGCAACGTGACGTTCTCAGCGGGGTGAGGGTATAGGTAACACGGAATCGGGACCACGCTGGTGTTAGGGGTTGAGCCTAGAATCTGAACATTTGCTGGGAAGAGCAACAGTTGGGAAAAGTGAGAACCCCACCAGAAGCACCTGGAGGAGGGAAAAACGTCCCCAGGCTCCCTGGAGGTCAGCTGGAGGTCAGCTCTGCCAGGTCCTGGCACCAGCCCCCATGAGAATGGTTCTGGGATGTCCGGACTCCTCCAATGCTCCAAACACCTGACATGATCACCTTCACCAGGGGAGGAGTCAAGGAGGAGGGCAGAACTGTACCCTGGGGACCTTCACTGGGTCACAGGATCCAGCCCACAGACCCTGTTACTCTGCAGAGATGCCATTCTCATTGGGGGCTCCTTGCATTCAGACTCCAGGCTCTTTTCATTGCCTGGAAAGTTCTCTTCCAACTGCCTGTGTCTGCCTGGCCAATCTCTCATCCCCAGGGATTCGGTGTGGGGCCACCTCTTCCAGAAAGTCTTCCTGGATTAGATGTCTCGACTCTGGTTCCTAGGATCCTGGGCTCATCTCTACCCCGGGAGATTCTACACCAGGCAGTCATTGCCTTTCATGCCTTTGTCTCTCCCTCCCCTGGCTGTGAGCCCCTGGGGGCAGATGCACCCACCCACTGCTGTCTCTCTCAGCATCTGCCCAGAGCCAGGCACGGAGGAGGAGCAGGGAGAGCAGAGATGTGGTTCAGGCCCTCTGACATTAGCTCTCTGTGTTCAGAGCCTAGGGTTCCTCTGAACTTCATCAGGAGCTTCTGCATCACGTGGAGACTGACATTCAGACTCCCTACCTGAGATGCCGGGGAAGCTCACGTGGCCCCACTGCCTCCCTCACCTCCTGCCCCGTGGCCATAATGGTCCTCTCGTCCATTTCCTTCCTGCCCAGGGCCTTTCCATGGACTTCTCCACCAGCAGTGTTCTCCCAGTTCAGTTCAGTCACTCAGTCGTGTCCGACTCTTTGCGACTTCATGAATCGCAGCACGCCAGGCCTCCCTGTCCATCACCAACTCCCGGAGTTCACTCAGACTCACGTCCATCGAGTCAGTGATGCCATCCAGCCATTGACTCCTTGTCACTTAGGCCTCAGGCTTCCTGGGTGGCGATAGTGGTAAAGAACCTGCCTGCCAATGCAGGAGAGATAAGAGATGAGGGTTCAAACCCTGGGTTGGGAAGATTCCCTGGAGGAGGGCATGACAACCCTCTAGTATTCTTGGCTGGAGAATCTCATGGACAGAGGAGACTCCCCAGAAGAGGGATTCATCCTGCCCATGGTCCCGGCCGCCCCTGCTTTTGTACTTCGAACAGCACACGTGTGTTTTATCCCTCACCTCTAGAACACGAGCCCAGTAGGAGTAGGAGTCTGGTCTGTCCTTTTTTTGACATATCCGCAGCACTGAACGAGCCTGACTCAGAGCAAGCGTTCAATGAACACACACCTTATAAAAGAATAAAATCTAAGTTCTTTTCCAGCACAAGCTATCTGTGGTTAATGAAACACAAGAAAATCTCAGTTTTCCATTTGGATTGAAAAGAAAGTGCCCTTGGAAGTAGTTCAAAGAAGCAAAAGAGAGTAGAGATTCTTTTGCTTCCATGCTTTTCTCTTCTTTCTTTCCTTTTTCTTGGGGGGTGGGGGTGGGGGGCACTCCAGGGCCTCAGGGGCTGTCGAATCTGCAGAACCATCCCTGCAGAACCTGCCTCTCAGTGATCTTAGTCCTGACCCCGGCTTGTCCCCGTCTGCATGCCCAGGGCTTCCTCCTCAAACATGCTTCTCTGACATCTGAAACCAAGCACTAAGTGGATGATCGCTATAATTAAACCGCCTTTTAATTATTCAAGTAGATGTCAATGGCGTGCGCCATTGTGACATTATAATGGACTCCAACTCCCTCGCAAATGTCGAGAAACGCAGGGGACCATTACCTTGTCAAAATGTTCGCTCCTTGTGACTTTATTTCCAGCACATCAACTAATTTTTCAAGTGAAGCAGTGGAGTGAGGAGGGATGGTTGACAAGGGTATCTGCTCATGAGTGATTCTGGCGACACAAGGATTTGGTTGATTCTGTCCAGATGCAACAAATGGTCCACTTTCTGAAATTCATTGACTCTCAAAAGAAATGAAGTCTCAGGGGTAATCAGTCTACATTTCTTGGCTGCTTACTGGGCAGAGGGGCCTTATGGTAGGCATGAGCTTGGGCAAGGATGGGCAGAGACAAGAAGAACGTCCTGAAGCAGTCCTGGCAGGGCTTTGTTTATTTAATTAATTAAGCCACCACTGACTGAGGATTTACGGTGGCAATTATGCTACTAGGCTAGAACCTACTGAGGTAGATCTCTCTCTCTCACACACACACACTCCTGAGGCAGCAAGGAATGCTGGTTTGGGGTTGGACATAGTAGGAACTGGTTCCAGACCGAGAATTTTCTCTAGTTGTGCCACTTTGGGTAAGTCAGCTCTTAGGGGCCCTGGTGGATTCAATTCTCAAAGGATGTTTGGTCAGACTCATGTCTAAGCTATGATAATACACCCGATAACCTTATGCCACACACTCTCATTGTAAGTTGGTCAGCATGCATTTACTTGACACTGACTCTGAGTCCAACACTGTGCTAAGACCATGGGGAATAAGAGGCAAGTCTGACAAGGCTTCTGCTTTCAGGAAACTTTGAGTGGAGCCCAGATCCCAAAGGTGAAGCAGAAAACAGGCTATGTTGTTGCTTGTTATGAAGTCGCCAAGTCTGACCGCAGCCCTCCAGGCTCCCCCGTCTTCCACTACCTTGCAGAGTTTGCTCAGACTCATGTCCATTCAGTCGATGATGCCATCCAACTGTCTCATACTCTGTTGTCCCCTTCTCCTTTTATCTTCAATCTTTCCCACATCAAGGTCTTTTTCAGTGAGTCAGTCCTTGGCATCAGGTGGCCAGAGTAGTGGAGCTTCAGTCCTTCCAGTGAATATTCAGGGTTGATTTCCTTTAAGGTTGACTGGGTGATCTCCTTGCAGTCCAAGGGACTCTCAAGCGTCTTCTCCAGCACCACAGTTCAAAAGCATCAATTCTTTGGTGTTAGTTACAGATAATTCTGGTGCCTGCTGATGGCAAAGGCAATTGGAGTGAAGGAAAAGGAGCAATCAGTGTGGCCTCGGGAAGCTGCAAAACCTTCTTGAAGGGGGAGGGAAGTGATGTACTTTGTGGTGGGGGTGGATGCCAAGAATCAGAGTTGGAGCAGAAGGCAGGCCTGGTGGGAGAAGAGTGAGGGGTGAGTAGAAGCATGAAGGGGCTGGGTGGCAGGGACCAGTGAAGACATAAGTCACTGGTGCTGCCTCCAGGGACTGTGGATTCCTCCGTTCTCTGTGTGGAGGGGATGGTGGTGGGACATGGAGCACCCAGCAGCCATCCTCTCCTCTTTTAGCCACTGCACCTGACTTTTCTTTTGGGAAGTTACCTGTGCCTCGCTGTGAATGCTCAGAGAACTTATGCATTAAGGGATGTGTGATCCAAGCTACATCAACTGGATTCTTGCTATAGACTTTGATTTGAATGCAGTTAAGCCTGGACATGAAAAATGCATGGTGTTCATTCATTGTAGGGACAGGGCCTTTATGTGACCGAGAGGTAATTACTGCCACCTTATAACCCTTATCACCACCTTATAACCTTATATTGCTTGCTTCTTATAGGAAAAGCTATGACCAACCTAGACAGCATATTAAAAAGCAGAGACATTACTTTGCTGACAAAGGTCCATCTAGTCAAAGCTATGGTTTTTCCAGTAGTTATGTATGGATGTGAGAGTTGGACCATAAAGAAAGCTGAGCACTGAAGAATTGATGCTTTTGAACTGTAGTGTTGGAGAAGACTCTTGAGAGTCCCTTGGACTGCAAGGAGATCCAACCAGTTCATTCTGAAGGAGATCAGTCCTGAGTGTTCATTGGAAGGACTGATGCTGAAGCTAAAATACTTAGGCCACCTGTGTGAAGAACAGACACATTGGAAAAGACCCTGATGCTGGGGAAGACTGAAGGCAAGAGGAGAAGGGGACAACAGAGGATGAGATAGTTGGATGGTATCACTGACTCAATGAACATGAGTTTGAGCAAACTCCGGGCCACTCCCTGTGATGGACCCGGAAGCCTGGTGTGCTGCAGTCCACGGGGTCGCAAAGAGTCAAACACAACTGAGTGACTGAACTAAACTATAACCCTGACATTCCTTTCTGCTCTCAGACCCCAGTCCTCTCCAGCCATAATAAACCTTCTCTCCAGCCCAAAGAGAGGGAACCTACAGACTCCTGCCATTAGCTTTCATTTTAACTAGATGCTGATCTTATTTACAACTTATAGTCTACAGTGAGTAGGTTTTCTTTTGCATCAGTAAACTAATTCATTGCAAAAACAACTCGTTTTAAAAAAATGCTTTTTTCTCCAAACACCTACCAAACCTCTAGTTTGGCAAGTTACTTCCATTAAAAGGAAAAAAAAAAACCTCTTTAATCCTGTAATCATCTTTACATTTTGAGATGATCAGCCTGCATACTGATTATGGAGCTAATTATGTGATAATGAGCCCATTTCCTCTCCTGGTCCCCTCTCACCTGAGTGAAGAGTTTTCTGGCTTGTCTCCCTGTGGGGAACTCACACGCACCCCCCTCCCAACCCTTTTCTAAAGCATTGCTTCCAGAGTAGTTTTTCTGAAATGCAAATCAGGGCCTGTCAGTCTCATACATTCCTGTTTAAAATTCTTCTCTGGTCCAGCATCACCTTACAGGGGTGGATGGCACGGGGGTTGCGTGAATGGGTTCCATTTGGTACTTGTGGGACTTAAAACATTTTCACTGGGATGTCTCTAGGCAGGCCACTTGGGCACCAGTTAACCCATGGCCTTACCTGTCCCTACCTGCTTCTGTCTGGCTACTCCTTATAGTCCCTGTCTGAGCCGTAAAGCCAGCTTCATTCGCCTCACCAAACGAAAGCTGAATTGCCCATGAAACATTCCCTTCATCGCCTGGCACCTCTGCAGCATCCCTGAGTGACACCACCCACTCACATGGTCCAGGGCTCACAGGGCCTGGCACATAGTAGGACACAACTGAGTGACTGAGCACACACTCATACACAAACACACACACACACAAGCGCACACTCACACACAAGCGCACATACAGAAGCACTCGACCAATGCTTGCTGAATGAATGACTGAAATGTCTAAGAGGTGGACTGAATTGACTTTAGGTGAACAATACTGAGCACCTAACTTGTACACAGAGATGTCTAATGGTCTGAGGAAAGCCCTCCTCTTATCACAGAAGTCCATGAGCTCTACCTGCACGTGGTGGTATTTCCACCACCATCATTATCATTATCAGCAGCATCTTTATCACCATCACCATCATTACCACCACCATCATAATCATGATCAGCATTGGTCAAAATGATCATCAGTCTCATCAAAGCCACCATGACAACGATGCCATAATAATGGTGAACGTCATCGCCATCACTACCAGTACCATCATCGTCATCCCATCATCATCATCACCAGTCATCATCATAAGAACCATCGTCACCATTATCAGTCAAAATGATCATCACCATCACGCATGTGCGTGAGCTAAGTGCCTTCACTCATGTCCGACTCTTTGCAACCCCATGGACTGTGGCCCACCAGGCCCCTCGGCCCATGGGATTCTCCAGGCAAGAATACTGGAGTGGGTTGCCCTTTCCTGCTCCAGGGCATTTTCCCGATCCTGGGATTGAAACTGCGTCTCTTTACCACTGTGTAACCTAGGAAGCTCATCACCATACATCATCATCATCATTATCACCAGCACTACCACCATCATCGTCAATCCTAATTACGATCATCAGCATCACTCCCACCACCATTGTCATCATTATCGCCACCATAACTACCACCATCACCATCATCAGTCAAAACGACCATCAGCATCATAAGGCATCATCATCACCATTACCACCGTCTCCACCACCGTCACCATCATCATCACCACAGTCAACGTCACCATCAGAAGTCATCGTCAGCACCACCACCATCAGCAGTAACACTCTCCAACATGTTTACAGTATTCTGTGGTTGTTCAGTCTCCCAGTGGAGTCCAAACTCTATGAGACCCCACGGACAAGAGCACACCAAGCTTCCCTGTCCCTCACCATCTCCCAGAGTCCACCCAAGTTCTTGTCGATCACATAGGTGATGCCATCCTACCATCTCATCCTCTGATGCCTTCTTTACATTGAACAAAACAACTTTTAGACATTACCTTTTTGGATTCTCAGAACATTCCAGTGAGGGAGGTCAGTCCTTAATTTTTGTCCACATTTTGCAAATAAGCAACTTGAGCCCTAATAGAGAAGTGACTTGCCCAAGATCACTCAGCAACCAAATAAAAGAGAGGTGACTCAAATCTAGCTCTTGGGCTGCACACACAGTTCTGACTGAACTGCCTCCCTCCGTACCAGCCTCCTTTGCCACCCGAATGCAGGCGAGGCAGGTAAACCCAGGACTCAACCCTATTTTAAAAACACACCAATTGAGAAATTGCCTCTGAACCTGCACATTTTTTATTCTGGCAATGCAGGAGAGGGGATAGCTTTTAAATTATAATCTGTGGTCACATTTTATGGTTGCTGGAGGGGGGAAAAAAAGCTTAAGGTGAGTTTAAGAAGACTTTTTGGTTGGTTAAAGAAAAAAAATTACAAAATTAAAAGAGTGGAAAAAAATTAATTGCTAGTGACTGTTTTTACTACATGAGCTTACAAGCTGGAGTGGAGAATTAAAAAGTTATATAGCTAGGGTTGCTAACCATGACTTATCACAGACAAATCCTCCATATTTATAGCTTTTTCCATTTCAAGACAGTAAGCAATCCCCTGATATAGGGTTGCCTCTCTCCTCCTGGGAACCCTGGAGGCTGTGTGTGCTTATTAGCAGAGCTGTCAAGGCTGAGAACACAGCTAGGATTTGGTTGTTTACCGTCCCTCTGCCTGGAGGGGGGGATCACTTCCTTGATCACTCAACATTCACTGGGGATGAGGGTGGGTGGGTAGAGTACTCCTCTGTGTCAGAGCCCAGGGAGGAGGAGAAGGAAGCTCTAAAGAAGTTAGAATGGAAACAGCCAAGGCTCTATGCTAGAAGCTGTTCTCGCAATACATTAGTCCTTACAACCGCAATACTACCAATACCCCCATTTCCCAGATGGGTAAACTGAGGTCCAGGGAGACTAAACAACTTATCCAAGGTCATGCACAGTGAATTGCCTCTCAAAGTCTCAGTCCTTGAAGAATTTAAAAACAAGCAGGGGGAAAGGAAGGCAGAAAAGAAGAATGGGTGAAATTACCAAGGGAGGAAGGGAGGAAAGAAAGAAAAATTAAATGAGCATCTGCTTTGGGCCAGGCTCCATCTGGCTCTCTTTCTTTCCTCCTCACTCTGTGGAAATGGGTGGTACTTGTGTCCATTTACAGATAAGGAAACTGAGGCGTAGAACAGTGAATAAAGTGATCAAGGTTAGTTGAGTTACAGGGGTTTGAACTGAAGTCTGTCCGGTTCGAGTCCTCCTGGCCTTGGGGAAGTTGCCCGACCGTGTTGGGCCTCTGTCTCCTTACCTTGGGAACAGGAATAGTATTCTCCACCCCCGGGCTGCCCTCTCTCAAGCACTGGAAGGGGAAGTCCTTGAGAAACCAGATGACACTGCCAAGTGAAGTCTGGTCCAACACCCTTGCTTGCAGAGGGGCAGAGGAGGGCTGCTCTCTCATGGTCTAGGATGAAAGGATTGAGGCCCGGGATCCCGGAGCTGACACAAGAGGGGCTGGAGCTGAGCCTCCTGCTTCCTGGTGCTGTTCCAACAGTCACTGATAAGAAGGAAATTCACTGGGGAGGAGATCAGACCTGAACAGGTATATAGTACTGCCGGAAAAGTCTAAACATGGAAACAAGGCACCCTGGATCTCAAGGTCACTGACTTGCCGCTTTTTTCAATGATAGTCTCCTAGAATGTCCTGTCCAGCCTAAGGAAGACTGCATGGATGAGTTAGTCCGAAAACTCTCAACTCCTGTTAAAGCACACCTGAGTCTGGGCTGTTCGTCAAAGGAGTCAGAGTCTCTAGAGATTGAGCTAGGAGCATTAGTAACATAAAAAAAAAAAAGATTATTTTGATGTGGACCATTTTATTGCATTTGTTACAATATTGCTTCTGCCTAATGTTTTGGCTTTTTGGCCCTGAGGCATGTGGAATCTTAGCTCCCTGACCAGGAATGGAGCACATACGCCCTGCATTGGACGGTGAAGTCTTAACCACTGGACTATCAGGGAGGTCCCCAGTAAAATTCTTAATTAAAAATTTCCTTTGGTGACTCTAATGCTCAGCTAGAATTGAGAAATACTGATATATGATTTCCTTTATTTTCCAGATGGGACCAGAGGCTCAGAGAGGGACAGCTAAGGGCCCAGCCGTTAGTGGCAGAATGCAAAGTCCAGCCTCATGGTTCCCGCCTTGGGACCTTTCACTCTGGTCCTTGAGACCAGACCATCCTGGTGTCCCCTGGTATCTGAGAGATGGAAACCCCCACCCCTCACAGTTCCCATCCCTCCTTTAGCAGCTCATGTCCCAAGACAGGTATGGGCAGCTGGGAGGCCTGAATGGAATCACGACCCACAGGTCTGCACCTGGACTGGTCTACATCCTACAAGATGAAGTGGGGGAACCGAGGCAATTATCTAATGTATTAGCTAGCCCGTCCCTGCGGCACTCCTGTGAGCCAAAGTAATAAATACAAAATGGTAATTTCTCTCTAGAAGCCTGGCTCCAGCCTCCCACTCAATTCCCCTCCCACCCAGAAGTCATATACCACTGCCTACTTGTCCTTTCCTGTATGGGGCAGCAGTAACTTGGAGTTATTTAAATATCGTGGGCAAAATTTGCTTTTCAAAGCCTGAATCATCATCCAGTAACCTCCATTCTCCTCTGTGGCTCACTTGTCTGGCCAGAGCAGATCAGATTTTTCTAGCCTTCAGTAGAAAGTAACAAAATGCCCTACAGGTATTGCTAATGAGGACCAGTGGCCAACATCCCTGTTGTGCATGTTGTAGACTAGCCTCGGCCTTGGAAAGGGAAGATTTAAGTTGCAGCTGAGACTTGACCTCCTACCAGCTTTGTGACCTTGAGTGAGTCACTCTGCTGGCCTAGAATTTGCAACTTTCTACCTTCCCTTAGAGCTGCCATGCAAATCCCCCTGGAGAATGGACATAACACTGTTTGCACAGACTCCAGTAACATCTTTCATGCATGTTAGAATATCTCCAGACCTCCATGGCTATATGCAGAGGAGAAAGAACCAAATTCTTCCTAGCATGGAGGCATGGAGTGAAAGTTGCTCAGTCATGTCCGACTCTTTGCGACCTCATGGCCTATACAGTCCATGAAATTCTCCAGACCATAATACTGGAGTGGGTAGCCAGCCATTCCCTTCTCCAGGGCATCTTTTGTCCCTCTGCCTGGAGGGGGGGATCACTTCCTTGATCACTCAACATTCACTGGGGATGAGGGTGGGTGGGTAGAGTACTCCTCTGTGTCAGAGCCCAGGGAGGAGGAGAAGGAAGCTCTAAAGAAGTTAGAATGGAAACAGCCAAGGCTCTATGCTAGAAGCTGTTCTCGCAATACATTAGTCCTTACAACCGCAATACTACCAATACCCCCATTTCCCAGATGGGTAAACTGAGGTCCAGGGAGACTAAACAACTTATCCAAGGTCATGCACAGTGAATTGCCTCTCAAAGTCTCAGTCCTTGAAGAATTTAAAAACAAGCAGGGGGAAAGGAAGGCAGAAAAGAAGAATGGGTGAAATTACCAAGGGAGGAAGGGAGGAAAGAAAGAAAAATTAAATGAGCATCTGCTTTGGGCCAGGCTCCATCTGGCTCTCTTTCTTTCCTCCTCACTCTGTGGAAATGGGTGGTACTTGTGTCCATTTACAGATAAGGAAACTGAGGCGTAGAACAGTGAATAAAGCGATCAAGGTTAGTTGAGTTACAGGGGTTTGAACTGAAGTCTGTCCGGTTCGAGTCCTCCTGGCCTTGGGGAAGTTGCCCGACCGTGTTGGGCCTCTGTCTCCTTACCTTGGGAACAGGAATAGTATTCTCCACCCCCGGGCTGCCCTCTCTCAAGCACTGGAAGGGGAAGTCCTTGAGAAACCAGATGACACTGCCAAGTGAAGTCTGGTCCAACACCCTTGCTTGCAGAGGGGCAGAGGAGGGCTGCTCTCTCATGGTCTAGGATGAAAGGATTGAGGCCCGGGATCCCCGGAGCTGACACAAGAGGGGCTGGAGCTGAGCCTCCTGCTTCCTGGTGCTGTTCCAACAGTCACTGATAAGAAGGAAATTCACTGGGGAGGAGATCAGACCTGAACAGGTATATAGTACTGCCGGAAAAGTCTAAACATGGAAACAAGGCACCCTGGATCTCAAGGTCACTGACTTGCCGCTTTTTTCAATGATAGTCTCCTAGAATGTCCTGTCCAGCCTAAGGAAGACTGCATGGATGAGTTAGTCCGAAAACTCTCAACTCCTGTTAAAGCACACCTGAGTCTGGGCTGTTCGTCAAAGGAGTCAGAGTCTCTAGAGATTGAGCTAGGAGCATTAGTAACATAAAAAAAAAAAAGATTATTTTGATGTGGACCATTTTATTGCATTTGTTACAATATTGCTTCTGCCTAATGTTTTGGCTTTTTGGCCCTGAGGCATGTGGAATCTTAGCTCCCTGACCAGGAATGGAGCACATACGCCCTGCATTGGACGGTGAAGTCTTAACCACTGGACTATCAGGGAGGTCCCCAGTAAAATTCTTAATTAAAAATTTCCTTTGGTGACTCTAATGCTCAGCTAGAATTGAGAAATACTGATATATGATTTCCTTTATTTTCCAGATGGGACCAGAGGCTCAGAGAGGGACAGCTAAGGGCCCAGCCGTTAGTGGCAGAATGCAAAGTCCAGCCTCATGGTTCCCGCCTTGGGACCTTTCACTCTGGTCCTTGAGACCAGACCATCCTGGTGTCCCCTGGTATCTGAGAGATGGAAACCCCCACCCCTCACAGTTCCCATCCCTCCTTTAGCAGCTCATGTCCCAAGACAGGTATGGGCAGCTGGGAGGCCTGAATGGAATCACGACCCACAGGTCTGCACCTGGACTGGTCTACATCCTACAAGATGAAGTGGGGGAACCGAGGCAATTATCTAATGTATTAGCTAGCCCGTCCCTGCGGCACTCCTGTGAGCCAAAGTAATAAATACAAAATGGTAATTTCTCTCTAGAAGCCTGGCTCCAGCCTCCCACTCAATTCCCCTCCCACCCAGAAGTCATATACCACTGCCTACTTGTCCTTTCCTGTATGGGGCAGCAGTAACTTGGAGTTATTTAAATATCGTGGGCAAAATTTGCTTTTCAAAGCCTGAATCATCATCCAGTAACCTCCATTCTCCTCTGTGGCTCACTTGTCTGGCCAGAGCAGATCAGATTTTTCTAGCCTTCAGTAGAAGGTAACAAAATGCCCTACAGGTATTGCTAATGAGGACCAGTGGCCAACATCCCTGTTGTGCATGTTGTAGACTAGCCTCGGCCTTGGAAAGGGAAGATTTAAGTTGCAGCTGAGACTTGACCTCCTACCAGCTTTGTGACCTTGAGTGAGTCACTCTGCTGGCCTAGAATTTGCAACTTTCTACCTTCCCTTAGAGCTGCCATGCAAATCCCCCTGGAGAATGGACATAACACTGTTTGCACAGACTCCAGTAACATCTTTCATGCATGTTAGAATATCTCCAGACCTCCATGGCTATATGCAGAGGAGAAAGAACCAAATTCTTCCTAGCATGGAGGCATGGAGTGAAAGTTGCTCAGTCATGTCCGACTCTTTGCGACCTCATGGCCTATACAGTCCATGAAATTCTCCAGACCATAATACTGGAGTGGGTAGCCAGCCATTCCCTTCTCCAGGGCATCTTTCCAACCCGGGGATTGAACCCAGGTCTCCCGCATTGCAGGTGGATTCTTTACCAGCTGAGCCACTAGGGAAGCATGGAAAAGGGGAGAAGATGATAAAGCTGAGTCTGGAAGGATATTTCTAGGAAGACATGGGGGTTGCAGGGCATTTCAGACCAAGGCAACAGCAGAGGAAAAAGCCCCGGGTGAATGTGGAAGACGTATGGCAGAATGCCTGATGTGCCGAGGGAGAGCGCTTGGAGCCTGCCTGGGTGCTTGGCCTTATCTTTGATGGGGAACCACATGGTAACTTTGAGCAGATTCTCAGAATAAAGATGATGAATGGTTGGTCCAGTTTTTCAGCACTAAAACAAGAAGACATTGAGGGGGTATTGGCTGCGGTCTGGTTATAAGATATATACAAGGGCGAGGACATTGAATTGCCGAGGACTTAGAATGGATTCACTCTGATATCCTTCGAGCCCGGCAGAGTATCTGGTATATAGAAGGCAGTCACTAAATGTATGAATGAGTAGATGAATCTGAGAACCAGTGAAAGAATAAAAGAAGGAGCAAAGGAATGAATGACCAAAATAACAAACAAGAGTATGAATGAGTGAATCAGATGAACAGTCTGAAGCGTGGTCAGCAAGCAGGCTTAGCAATTCTAACTGATGGCCTGTAGCAACAAAAGCCCAGGCTTCCGGCTGCATTACCTAAAATGCCTTATTACTGGCATGATTCCTTCAAACTGAAGGCTTCTCCCTCTTAGGAGCAGCACGCTGCCCAAAGACAAAGGCTGATGATTACTGTGATCAAGCAAGAGGTTGTCCTTTCTGGACTCACACCTTTCAGGACACGTCCATGCACATCCACACAATCAGGACAGGGTGCAGAAACACCTTGAGTCGACTCATCTTCATGGGGAGCTCCCTGGGGAGGTATGTGACCCCACTGCCCCATCTCCATTTACACAGTTTCCTTAAATGACTCATCATTCCAGGATCATATAAAGACAAAGAAAAGAGTGATCTTTAACAAAGACTTACTTATTGCTGTGCCCGCCGCATTTCTAAGCAGCAGCTGCAGCAGCCTGAAGGTCTAGCTGGGAAGAAGCAGCAGCTTCTCTTCTCAGGGCAGGATTCAAGACAACGGCATCGTCCCTCCCTGAACTCTCTCCCAAAGGGATGATTGTTGAAACACAGGATAAACTGTCGGGGTTGATATGCACCTGAATCTGGGACCAGAAGCCCTTTTTCTCTTATTCCAGGCTGTCTTTTCCTCCTGCCTTGTAGATCCTTGCAAATCAAAATGTGAGCTGTGGGGACTTTCCTGGTGGTCCAAGGGCAATGCAGAGGATGCAGGTTCGATTCCTGGTTGAGGAACTAAGATCCCACAAGCTGCTGGGCCGCTAAGCTCATATACGGCAACTACTGAGCCCACACACCACAAACTAGAGTCCTGGAGCCACAGTGAAGATCCTGCACGCTGCAACTGAGATCTGACATAGCCAAATACATAAATGATAAAGGTTCTTTTTTTTTTCAATTAGTGAGCTGTGAACCAGCAGCATCAGCCTTACTCAGGAACTTATCAGAAATGCAGAGTCTCAGGCCCCACCTACTGAATGAACCAGAACCTGCATTTTCACAATATCCACAGTGTGACTCTCATGCACGTGAAAGTTCGAAACTCTCTGCCTGTAGGGGACACAGACACCTCCAAGCTGGAGGATTCAGCTACCTGACCAGGTTTCACAAAGCCCTTCAGGGGGAGACCTTCCTCAGGAGGTGGCGCTGACAGTGAGGCACTGCAACCGGCCACTGATTTGGTCTCCCCGTTTTAACTCATCACCACTGGCTGGGAGAAGTACTAGAGTTGGAATCAGAGCTCCTCGGGGACTTTGGGCAAGTCAGGTCTCCCTGAGCCTCACTTGTCCCATCTGTAAAATAGGAACAGTCCTGCTGGCTTTTCAGACACAGGGTTATCATGAAGACAAACAGGAGTAAAAGATCTGCAAACTCTCTCTGAAACAGCAAACCAGGCGAACCAGCCTGTCTTCAGTGTGGACAACCAGCCATCCTGACGGAATACTTTAACAGCTGAAGAAGGAAAGTCCATGTGAACCTCAAAGGTAATTTTTATGCTCTCACAAAAATTAATCAGCAGAGGAACGTGGTGATAATTAACCAGGATGTAGCCCTCCAAAGAAAGGGCCTGACCATGTTGGTCTCACTGAGCTGCCCTCCAACAGGTATTTGCAATTGGATTCTTGGAATTGCAGGTTTTTTCCACTCACTTGGAGTTATTTTTTTAAAGGAGAGTTCAGCTTAAGGACCTAAGGCTACATTACATTAGCATTCCGGAGGTCAATATTTCCAGAACGGCTAGAATCATGTTGTTCTCTTTACATTGTGTGGGTGAGACAGGCAGCTATATTTTGGAAGGAGCCAGATGTGCTCAAGAAAAGAAAAAAAAAAGGAGACTTGAGCTACAGAAGATGAATTTTCAGTGTTGGAAGAAGGAGGCAGATCCCCCTCCCCCAGCCTTGAGCTCCCGGTCCTGCTGCTGCGAATCTGTTCTCGGAACCCTGCGTTCTCATCTCCCAGTCTCAGCAGAAATGTCATCTCCTTGAAGAAGCAATCCTTCCCTGACACTCTCTATTGCATGCTTTTTATTTTTTGCTTTAAAAGAATTTATTAATGTTGGAAACAGACTTGCTCATTTATTTATATATTGTATGGATCTTCCCAGGTGGCTAGTGGTAAAGAATCCACCTGTCAATAAAGGAGTTGTAGGAGATGCAGTTTCAATCCCTGGGTCAGGAAGATCCCCTGGAGAAAGACATGGCAACCCACTCCAGTATACCTACCTGGGAAATCCCATGGACAGAGGAGCCTGTGGGCTACAGTCCACGGGGTTACAAAGAGTCAGACATGACTGAGTGGCTGAGCATGCGTGTTTATCTGTGCCACTGCCTTCCTCGCACCCCCACCAACATAGAATATTTTCCTAACATCCTCAGTCAACTGGGGTTCTGCATTCAAAAGAAATCGCTGGACCTCTGATTCAGCAGGTCTGGGTTGGGATCAAGGATTTTGAAACCAACCCTCCCAATGACTGTCACCTTCACAGAGATCATTCACAAGCTCCAGAATGTGAGCTTTGTGATGGAAGGCACACGTCCACGTCCCTCTGAGCCTTGTATCTGGCATGATGCCCCCTACAAGAAGGATCTGGCTGCCTCTTCATGGAATGAATGAACAAATGAATGACCGAACGAGTCATGTATACTTTGGTGGAACCATCGATCCTAGGTCTCATTTTAGCAGCTCAGTATTTGGGCAGAGCACCTGTTAGCCACGGGAAGTGGAAGTAGGTGCCAGACCAGTAAGAAGATGGAGCCAGACACCTCCAGGCTGGTGACAGCTGCCCTCATGGAGGTGACAGTCTGACGAGAGGAAACGGAGTTTATGGAGGATGACAATAAAAGGCTGAGAAAGGAAAGATGATAAGAGGGACATAAACAAAGTGAGTGTCGGCGGGTCAGAAGGATGGGATCCTGCTTTCCAGATGGGATAACTTCAGAAGAGCTGGGATTTTCCCCAGACAGCACTTATATTGTGCATCATATGTTTGTTTGTTATAAATCATACATACATGTGGTTAAAAATATTCAAACCATAGAAAATGATGCAGAATGAGAAGCCAGGCTCCTTCCCAGCCACCCTGTCCCATCCTTCCAGTCCCTTCCTCAGAGGCAGACCTCAGGCACCCTTCCAGGTATATTCTGTGCATAGCTAACTAAACCCACAGCTAAACAGAACAGAGAGTGTGGACAGAGACGGCAGATCAGGGGTCTGGGGTAAGGGAACAGCCTAAGGAAGCGGGTGAGGGAAGCTAGAAAATTCCTCGAGAAAGATCAACAGCTCTTAAATGACTTGCCTTTGAGACTCAGGGCCATGGACCCAAGACTCCAGGACGGTGGGAAGAGGGAGGTCAGACAAGGTGTTTGACTGGTGGTTTCCCACATCACTGGCTGGCTAAGCTTCTTGGAGGAGCATGGGGCAGGGTGAGTACAGGAGGGGTGGGGGCTGTCTCTTATACACATCTAGATGTGTATAAGAGACAGCCCATGGCCTTACCTGTCCCTACCTGCTTCTGTCTGGCTACTCCTTATAGTCCCTGTCTGAGCCGTAAAGCCAGCTTCATTCGCCTCACCAAACGAAAGCTGAATTGCCCATGAAACATTCCCTTCATCGCCTGGCACCTCTGCAGCATCCCTGAGTGACACCACCCACTCACATGGTCCAGGGCTCACAGGGCCTGGCACATAGTAGGACACAACTGAGTGACTGAGCACACACTCATACACAAACACACACACACACAAGCGCACACTCACACACAAGCGCACATACAGAAGCACTCGACCAATGCTTGCTGAATGAATGACTGAAATGTCTAAGAGGTGGACTGAATTGACTTTAGGTGAACAATACTGAGCACCTAACTTGTACACAGAGATGTCTAATGGTCTGAGGAAAGCCCTCCTCTTATCACAGAAGTCCATGAGCTCTACCTGCACGTGGTGGTATTTCCACCACCATCATTATCATTATCAGCAGCATCTTTATCACCATCACCATCATTACCACCACCATCATAATCATGATCAGCATTGGTCAAAATGATCATCAGTCTCATCAAAGCCACCATGACAACGATGCCATAATAATGGTGAACGTCATCGCCATCACTACCAGTACCATCATCATCATCCCATCATCATCATCACCAGTCATCATCATAAGAACCATCGTCACCATTATCAGTCAAAATGATCATCACCATCACGCATGTGCGTGAGCTAAGTGCCTTCACTCATGTCCGACTCTTTGCAACCCCATGGACTGTGGCCCACCAGGCCCCTCGGCCCATGGGATTCTCCAGGCAAGAATACTGGAGTGGGTTGCCCTTTCCTGCTCCAGGGCATTTTCCCGATCCTGGGATTGAAACTGCGTCTCTTTACCACTGTGTAACCTAGGAAGCTCATCACCATACATCATCATCATCATTATCACCAGCACTACCACCATCATCGTCAATCCTAATTACGATCATCAGCATCACTCCCACCACCATTGTCATCATTATCGCCACCATAACTACCACCATCACCATCATCAGTCAAAACGACCATCAGCATCATAAGGCATCATCATCACCATTACCACCGTCTCCACCACCGTCACCATCATCATCACCACAGTCAACATCACCATCAGAAGTCATCGTCAGCACCACCACCATCAGCAGTAACACTCTCCAACATGTTTACAGTATTCTGTGGTTGTTCAGTCTCCCAGTGGAGTCCAAACTCTATGAGACCCCACGGACAAGAGCACACCAAGCTTCCCTGTCCCTCACCATCTCCCAGAGTCCACCCAAGTTCTTGTCGATCACATAGGTGATGCCATCCTACCATCTCATCCTCTGATGCCTTCTTTACNCTGCCCAACCCCTTCTCTCCTTAGCATCACGGCCCATCCGACTCAGCTCCTTGGCCATGGCCAGAGTGAGGGCTCTTGCTGCCCTGAAGACGTGACTGAAAAAGATGAGAGCCAGGGACAGCCACCCCAGGCCGGAATTTTAAACACAAAACTCACTTGGATGTGAAAAATGCACCCCTGTTTCTTTGGCTGGTTAAAATATTTGATGCTCATCGAATATTCAACAACAACAAAAAAAGGTTTTCACTCCCTGTACTGTCAGAAATGTAATGTAATTATAGCGATGTTAAATATCCCCAGCTGTTCTGAGATATTTGAATCTTAAATCAAGCCTGCCTCTACACATCCTGGGTTGCAGCTGGAGATCCGCACCAAGTGCTACACCAAGGCAGAGCTGCGGGGAGTTCAAGCGAGAACTCTGGGCTCATATCTCCAAGCTTGTTTGTAACATCTGGGCTTCATCCCAATGTCGCTATAAGGACCCCCAACCTGGGCTGTTGGCAGCATCACCAAAGAAAGCTGTGTTCCTCAACAGGGCTGTGCAGACTTGTAGGTCATAAGCATCTATCCAAACAGGCTTTCAAATCCATGTGCAGGGAGCATAAAGAGATAGTGTAAAATAAACGGTAATAAAGTGAATAAACACACGTCTCACTCCAGAGCCTTTGAGGTTCTTCTATAAATCAAATTCTTGTCATAATTTGCTCTGCGAGGCTGTGCTGAGCAGCAGAATCAAACCTCATCTGCTTTCCTGAGTGGTAGGCTTAGATTTATGGATGAGAGTTCACAGTGGATGCCCATGCCATTTCAAAGTGGGAAAATAATTTTCGTTAGGAGGGGTTCCAAGAGGAGATTAAACCTTTCACTTGCAGAGATCAGAGAATCAACAACTTTCAGATCAGGTATGCTGTCAGAATCAGAAGGGGATGGTCAGTGTACGTATTTTGCAAAAAGGAAATTGCAGAGAAGGAATAGACACTGTGGTGGTATAAAAGCTTAAGCACAAATATCCTGAGTCAATTTCAAGCTTCCCAGTGACATTCAGTGTGACCTTGAGCCACCCAATCTCCCCCTTTGCTTTTTAAATTTGGATTAGGGGACTAAAGAAACCCTAAAAGACGGACCTACCCATATAGGTTTGAGATGAAAAGTACTTAATTATTCCTGGCTAGAACTGTAACAGTATATAGAAGGTCACGCTATTCTTCCAGCGCTTGGAAGTGTTTTCTGCAAAGAAGTGAGAGGGGTCATCATTATAGCGATGATAAAGATGGCAGTGACTTTTCCCTTTCATCTAGCTCCGGCCCATCTCTGCTTTTACATTCAAGACAGTGGCGCTGCTTTCTGTCTCTATACTCAACTTTCATCCGCCAGGACCAGACCATACCTGGCTTTCAAGAAATCATTTTTGAATGGATTATTATATTAAGTATCATAACAGCCCTGCAAGGAAGGTACAATCTCTGTTTTGCAAAGAAGGAAACAGAATCTCAATGAAGATAAGCTTCTTCCTCCCTAACAGCCACCTTGTCAGTGCTAGGCAGTCCCGGGAGCTGAACTTGAGTCTGACTCTTGAAGTCACATTCTTCCTACTCCTCTTACGTTTTCTAGCTGTACTCCTTTCAAGTTGCTGGGGTCCAAATCCCCAATCTGGCATGAATGTTAAACATGGATAAAATACTCCCACGTGGACTATTTTTGAACCAAGCTGCATGTTTGCTATGGATTCTTTCATTTTCTTGGTTTTAGGATAGACCCTGATCTAAACCTACCCAGCCTGGTTCACTAGGTGTAACAGAGAGTGTTTTGTACAACAAATGAGGCCTGTATTAATTTTCTGTTGCTGCTGTAATGAATTATCACAGTCTTAGTAGCTTCAAACAGTGCAGTTTTATTAGCGTATCGTTCTAGGTCAGAAAGCTAAAATCAAGGTGTCAGCAAGGCTGCATTCCTTCTGGAAGTTCTGGGGGAGAATCTGTTTCCTTGCCTTTCAAAGGCTGCCTGCTTTCCTTGGGTTGTGGCCCCTTCCTCCATCTCAAAGTTGTCCCTGTGGTGTCTTCAGATCTCTCTCGGACTCCCTGCCCTCAGCTTCCACGGTTCCATCTTCTCTGACCCTGACCCTCCTGCTTCTCTGTTACAAGGACCTTTGTGATTACATGGGGCCCACTAAGTGGTCAAGGATAATCCTTCCTCTCAAAGCCCTTAATCTGGATTTCCCTGGTGGTCCAGTAGTTAAGGAGAAGGCAATGGCACCCCACTTCAGTACTCTTGTCTGGAAACTCCCATGGACGGAGGAGCCTGGAAGGCTGCAGTCCATGGGGTGGCTGAGTCAGACACGACCGAGCGACTTCACTTTCACTTTTCACTTTCATGAATTGGAGAAGGAAATGGCAACCCCCTCCAGTGTTCTTGCCTGGAGAATCCCAAGGATGGCGGAGCCCAATGGGCTGCCGTCTGTGGGGTCGCACAGAGTCAGACACGACTGAAGCAGCTTAGCAGCAGCAGCCAGTAGTTAAGAACCTGCAGCAGTGAAGACTAGGTGCAGCCAAAAATAAACAAACAAATAAATAAATAAATAAATTTTAATGTTCTTAACCTAATCACATCTGCAGAGTCCCTTTTGCCACATAAGGTAAGGTATTCATAGGTTCTGGGGACGAGGACCTCTTTGAGGGGCCATTATTCAGCCAACCACATCTTTGCAATTTGGTTTGATTGACACTGGCTTGGCGCATGACCCCTGTGCAATGCCTGCTGTGTTGTGACATTGATGCCAGAACAACAATGCCCCTGTTATGTACTTCCTCTGGGGTTCACTGGGGAACCCAGGACTCCTCCCCCAGGTACCTTCCTTGCTCCACTCCAGGATGCCCATTCTGTGTGTTTTCTTACAGACCCAGTGAGTCAGATATGACTGAGAAAGGCCATGGATGCCTCCGTTTCAGCATTCATGGAGCCCAAGCCTCGCCCCTCAAAGTGTGGTCCACGGACTACCAGCATCTGGATCACTTGGGGGCTTGTCAGAAATGCAAATCTCAAGTTCCATTCCAGACCTACCAAATCAGGATCTCTGCCATGGGCCCAGGAATCTGAGAATGCTAAATTTTTAGGAAGCATGGGTCTAGAAGCTTCTCTGTTCATCCACAGCCGATTGGAATATGCCAGAACAAACCTGCTTGGGAAAGAGGGCAGGCCTCTGGGCAGAGAAAAAGAAAGAAGGAACCCAACACCTCATCTTAGCAGCCAGTTTGAGCACTGATTCTTTTCGGCAAGACACTCAGAAGTCCACTGCCTTTCTCTTAAGAAAATCTTTCAGGGCAGACAAGATGCCCCCAAGTCCACCCTGGCCAGGAACAAAGTTGCTACGGAAAGAAGCAGTATACAGGGGCCATAGGAGGACTGCATTCAAAGTTTTTGGCTAATTTCTGTTCCTGTGTCGTGTGACCCTGGGCAACACACTCCCCTCTCTGAAGTTAGACAGGCTGCTGCTGCTAAGTTGCTTCAGTCGTGTCTGATTCTTTGCGACCCGATAGCAGCTCACCAGGCTCCCCCATACCTGGGATTCTCCAGGCAAGAACACTGGAGTGGGTTGCCATTTCCTTCTCCAATGCATGGAAGTGAAAAGTGAAAGTGAGGTCGCTCAGTCGTGTCTGACTCTTAGCAACCCCATGGATTGCAGCCCACCAGGCTCCTGCATCCATGGGATTTTCCAGGCAAGAGTACTGGAGTGGGTTGCCATTGTCTTCTCTGTAGACATGCGATAGAGTGCAATAATCACCCTCCATTCGTGCAAGGATAAAATGAGATGGTAATGTATGTTACACAGTCCTATCCAGGTACGATCACTGGTTTAGTCACTAAGTCATGCCTGACTCTTGCGACCCCATGGACTGTGTAGTCTGCCAGGTTCCTCTGTGCATGGGATTCTCTAGGCGAGAATACTGGAGTAGGTTGTCATTTCCTTCCCCAAGGTACGATCACTAAAACTCTGCTAACTAGCAATGCAGCTTGAACTTGCCTGGTGGTCCATTGGTTAAGAATCCATCTGCCAGTGCAGGGGACATGGGTTCAGTCCCTGGTCCAGGAAGATCCCACATGCCTTGCAACAACTAAGCCCCTGCACCACAACTACTGAGCCTGTGCTCCAGGGCCTGTGCTCCGCAACAAGAGAAGCGTCTGCGGTGAGAAGACTGAGCACCGCCGCTAGAGAGTTAGTAGCCGCCACTTGCCACAACCAGAGAAAGCCCACACACAGCAACACACACCCAGTGCAGCCAAAAAATAGACAAATTTAACGAACAAACCAAAAACACCTTAAAAAAAAGAAATGCAGGTTAATCTAGCCAAACCTACACTGGGATTTCTTTGTAGGAAAAACTGTGACATAGGGAAAGGAGGGTTGGCTTCGGAATCCTAAGATCAGAGTCTATGTCTGTGACCTTGGGTCAGTTACTGAACCTACTCACTTTCTTTATCTGCATCAGGGACAGAGGAATACTTTTCTGTCTAGTCCGTTGTTGGGCTGGAATAAAATAATGAATATAAAAGGACCTGGCAGAGAGCTCAATAAATGTGTGCAGAATCAGAAGAAACAATTTACTAAGCAAATTAATAGTATAAACAATGGTGTCAGGGGAGATATTTGACATGCTCAGGAGAACAAACTTCCCTAGTGCGCTCATGGCCTCTATTTGTTTTACCAACAATTCATGTTCCAATTATGCGTGAGTCATTTGTTTGTTCGTTTGCACAGGTCTGAGCTGGAACTCAATTTGGCAATAGCTCCCTAGCCAGGACTTCAAAGTTATCCATGTCCTTGAAAGAATGAATATGGGAATTTAGTGCAGGTTATGGCTGCATTAAAACATTTGCATAACTCCTGACTAAGTTCCCCATCATAGACCTATAATATTTCCATTGGCTACAAGTCCATCATGGATCCTAGGAATAGCTTTTCCTTCTCAGGGTGGCAGGGCTTGGTAATCAGGATAAAACTCCAGGGGCTGTATCAACTTGTAGTGAAAGAAATTTTCAGTGAAGGCTTGACTGTGGTGGGACACCTTCTATGGAAAGATTTGATCTCACCAGCATCTTTGAGAGTTGGTAGAATGGTGTCATCAAAAAGAATATCAGCTTTCGAGCTGGACTGATCTTTGGTTGAATCTTAACTCTGCTGCCCCTGAGCTATGACTTTGTACCTCTCTGAGCCTCAGTTTCCTCATCTATAAAATGGGCACCATAATTAAGTCATTCGATTCTGGTGAAATTGATGTGACCCATTTACATAACAGGTGCCCTGCACAAATCCTGGTGCTTGCCTAGTGGCTCGGATGGTTAAGGATCCACCTGGAAAGCTGGAGAAGTGGGTTCAGTCCTTGGGTCGGAAAGATTTCCCTGGAGAAGGGAATGGCAACCCACTTCAATATTCTTGCCTGAAGAATTCTAGACAGAGTAGCCTGGCGGGCTACAGTCCATGGGGTCTCAAAGAGTCAGACACGACTGAGAAACTAACACTTTCATACAAATCCTGGGCTAGAGTCTGTCCCTCTTCCTGCATGGGGAGGCACACTCACCTCTGCAGGACAGTTTACTGCAAACAGTGGGTTTGGGCTCATCTTTGTGGTCCAGTGCCTGGCAGGCAGTAGATGCTCACTGTGCATCAGTGGACTGAATCTCTGAGTAGCTGATCCCAGCAAATCATTTAGGAGAACCAAAGTGACTGATGACCAGACCGAATGGTCTGCACCATTCCTCCAGCCCTTCTCAACTGGGCAGACATCTGACTGATGCCTTCACGACCAGCCACAGTGGCCCCCGAACAGCCACTATCAGAATCAGCGTGATGTGGGTCCATTTGGATATCTACAGACCTGAGCAGAACTGATATCTGATTCCCCAAACTGATTTCCCCGCAGTCACATAACTGGGGGAAGTCTTTCATGTTCCTTGCATAAATGTCTATTTAATCACATCCTGTTTCTAGCACTCCAATAACGTGTACATTCCCCCCCCTTCATCGCTGTTTCAGCTCCGCAAAGAAACGAAATGGCTGGCTGAAGAGCTTGGGCCATCTGCAGTAGTTAAGCCCTATTTTCCCCTGACCGCTCACTTGGATGGAGAACTTTGCAGCTAAGTTCCATTAGTCATGTGGCTCCTGCTCTCACTTCACAGAGGAAGCTGCAGAGGCCAGAGTCACATCAGGGCAGAACAGAGGCTGGATTGGTCTTCCCAGAAAAACCTCTACCCCACCAAACCTGCTCCTTCCTCATCCAGCTATGCAGCCATGCTGGTCCTGAGGATTTGGGTTCAGATCCCAGCTTTGCTATCTGCTGGCTCTGTGCCTTTCAGCTTGACTACAGAACTGCCCAGAGGGGCATGTCCCCCATCAGCCAAATGGCGATGATTACACACCCTTTTAGGGTGATTGTGAAAATTGAGATGGTGTGAAACATGCTCAGCTTGGGGTCTGGCACATCGCAGCCGCCCGGTACTATTTGCCTTCATCCTTCGCTCAAAATGTTCACTGCAAGTAATATGAACGGAAATAGCTCACATTTATTGAGTCCTTACTGGGTTCCAGAAACTCTTTTAAGCATTTGACATGTATTACCTCGTTTATTCCTCTTTCTCGAAAGGCGAAGGTATCTTTCTCTCCTCCCTGAGGCCATCCGTCTTCACAGCTATTGGACTGCCTGGCCTAGCACCATTCAATGGAATGTGCTGATTTTGAACAACATTTTGCCGAAATGATTTCTTGTTTTCTGTGGCTGGCTTGCAGCAGCCAGCCTGCTTCCCGTGACAAAGTGTGATGAAATCAAATGCTGTTGTCTTGGCTTTTAGTACAGAGGACCAGTCCAAAATATGCACTCAGGGTTGACTCCTGCAGATGGAGGGGGTAGGGGAGCGCACGGTTAAGCAATGGGGGGGGGGCAGGGTAGTTAAGCCCTATTTTCCCCTGACCGCTCGCTTGGATGGAGAACTTTGCAGCTAAGTTCCATTAGTCATGTGGCTCCTGCTCTCACTTCACAGAGGAAGCTGCAGAGGCCAGAGTCACATCAGGGCAGAACAGAGGCTGGATTGGTCTTCCCAGAAAAACCTCTACCCCACCAAACCTGCTCCTTCCTCATCCAGCTATGCAGCCATGCTGGTCCTGAGGATTTGGGTTCAGATCCCAGCTTTGCTATCTGCTGGCTCTGTGCCTTTCAGCTTGACTACAGAACTGCCCAGAGGGGCATGTCCCCCATCAGCCAAATGGCGATGATTACGCACCCTTTTAGGGTGATTGTGAAAATTGAGATGGTGTGAAACATGCTCAGCTTGGGGTCTGGCACATCGCAGCCGCCCGGTACTATTTGCCTTCATCCTTCGCTCAAAATGTTCACTGCAAGTAATATGAACGGAAATAGCTCACATTTATTGAGTCCTTACTGGGTTCCAGAAACTCTTTTAAGCATTTGACATGTATTACCTCGTTTATTCCTCTTTCTCGAAAGGCGAAGGTATCTTTCTCTCCTCCCTGAGGCCATCCGTCTTCACAGCTATTGGACTGCCTGGCCTAGCACCATTCAATGGAATGTGCTGATTTTGAACAACATTTTGCCGAAATGATTTCTTGTTTTCTGTGGCTGGCTTGCAGCAGCCAGCCTGCTTCCCGTGACAAAGTGTGATGAAATCAAATGCTGTTGTCTTGGCTTTTAGTACAGAGGACCAGTCCAAAATATGCACTCAGGGTTGACTCCTGCAGATGGAGGGGGTAGGGGAGCGCACGGTTAAGCAATGGGGGGGGGGCAGGGTGCAGGGAAGGCTGGAATTCTCCTGATGGAGTTAGGAAAGCGGGTGACAGCTGGATGGGGGTTGGGACCAGATGAGATCTCCCTCTGTCAGTGTGACAGCCAGCAATGAAAGAAATCAGAGATTTTGCTACAGAGTTCAAAAACTTAGTGTGGCCTCCAGGTGTTCATCACACCTTTGCATTGTCGTTATTGGTGCTGGTGTTTAATTGCCAAGCGGTGTCTGACTCTTTGCGACCCCATGGACTACAGCACACCCGGCTTCCCTCTCCCTCACCATCTTCTAGAATTTGCCCAAATTTGTGTCCATTGAATAGGTGCGTTGTTACTATTCCCCCGACTCATCACATCCAGCCCCAACCCCCAAGCCCCGTGCACAGCTTTGAGCCACACTCAGCCCCATTCGGGCGTGTCTCTGTTCTCCCCATTCGCACAAGGTGCCCCCTCTCCATGAAGCCCCGTTCTCTCCTTCTCTACCTTGGAACTCCTACTGACCCCTCCAGACTCAGCTCCGACGTCACCTCCTTCCGGAAGCTCATAGAGATCCCTAGTCTGCTCTGGGTGCTCCTTCTGAGCCCACGCAGCACCTCTGCCCTCCTGGCATCTGTTGCTGTTCTCTCTTTCCTCAACAACATCACAGGTTCACGGAGGACACATCCCATACCTTATTTAACGCTATATCCCCAGCAGCTAGTTCAGAGCATGACATACAGTTGACACTTAGTATACATTGGGTGTTGGAATGAATGAACCCGGAAATGAGCACATCACCACTCAGGTAAGTGCTCTTGATAAGAGATGATAATGATATTGATCATAATTAATAACTGCTACCATGAGACACAAAGACTGCGCCTATCTCTTTATCAAATTATAACAACAGCTCTTGAATACTGAGCTCCTATGCTGTTCCGGCAGGGGCTGGTAACTGCATACGTATTATCTTCTTCCCAGTTTTCAGGGGCTTAGCGAGGGAGGCACACAGCTAAAAAGGGACAGAGCCAAAGCCTTAAACTGAGGTCTGCCTGGATGCTTCCCCTGACCCTTGCCTCCTCCCAGAGAACATCACTGCTTCTTGTCATTGGGCCCTACTGCTGCTGCTGCTGCTAAGTCGCGTCCAACTCTGTGCGACCCCATAGACGGCAGCCCAGCAGGCTCCCCCGTCTCTGGGATTCTCCAGGCAAGAACACTGGAGTGGGTTGCCATTTCCTTCTCCAATGCATGAAAGTGAAAAGTGAAAGTGAAGTCGCTCAGTCGTGTCCGACTTAGCAATCCCATGGACTGCAGCCCACCAGGCTCCTCCGTCCATGGGGTTTCCCAGGCAAGAGTACTGGAGTGGGGGGCCATTGCCTTCTCCACTGGGCCCTAACTGGCCTCTATCTACAGCTGTTCCCAGCCCCTCAGGCCCTCCTCAGGCCCCATGCCCCAGAGCCTGGCCTCATGTTCCGTGTCCTGTCCAATTACTGGGGAAGGCTAGTCTCCCCATCCCCAGGAAAGCCCAGATCGGCCAGACCGTTCAGGCTCGAATCCACGGCAGAAGCCAGGGCAGTCACACAGACATTCGGAAGCGGAGCAGCTCTGTCTGGCCACTGAGTGACTAACCGTTTCGCTGCTGTGACAAACACAGAGAGGAGTAGCACGTAACCACATACTGAATGGCCTGCGGACTAAAACCCAAAAGACACCCCCACAACCCTCTGATCTCCCCTGCTGAGCTTATTTCTAGAGCCTGAGGCTAACGGGATGGAATGAGATATTGGGGGCACATCTCCCCACTGGTCCCCCCGGAAGCTCATCCCTCACCTGGGCCACTTAGGGCTTGGGAACCCCAGATACCTTGGCATCCTCACTCTCTCCCTCTCTTTTCCCCAAAGTAATAAATGCCCCAAAATTGACTGGGCATTTCCTCATTAGAAAGGCATTCCACTGGTATTCCCTGGAGAAATTAACCCAGGAATCCTGGAAAACAATGAGAAGTCTTGAGGTTACCTGGGGAAGGTCTTCACTCCCCAAACCATTCCTGAGTGCGTAACATGCATATCCGGGTCTGTGTTGGGGGCTGGAGATGGCAGGGAAATCAGATCTGATTCCTGCTCAAGTCCGGGCGGTGTGTGTGAGGGGGAAGTGTGGTGACATTCAGAAGGACTGACATCTAAACGGGAGGCAGAGGGCGAAAAGGAGGAAGGTATCAGTTTCGGTGAGAAGCAGAGGTGGTGGGTGGTCAGGGAAGGCTTCAAAAGAGAGGAAGCCCCAGGGCTGGAGGCTGAAGGATGACTGGGCGTCCCCAGGTCACACTACGCACTTATGGTAGCAGAGGAAGCAGTCCAGCTGTTGTCAGCTGTTCAGCAGAGCTTGGGCACGTGGTACCAGAGAGAGCATGGCCAGAGATAAGGCAGAGCCCAGGTTCAGGGCCTGAGGAACCAGGACCTTGGACAGATGAGTCACCGAAGGGTTTGAAGAAATGGGATGCTATGCTCCGAGTGGAACTTTAGAAAGACTGCTCTGACTATAGTGCCAAGGGTGGATGCAGAGGGCAGGGAGCATACGCTGGAGGCCACAGACCAGTGAGGAGGCTGATGCCCTTTAAAGGCGGCATTTTTATGGGGACCCAGCACAGTCTGAAGAGTGCCCATCTCACACAAACCTACGTGCATGCTCATTCATTTGGT
The DNA here is from genome assembly GCA_006410675.1 of Oreotragus oreotragus. Classification (NCBI taxonomy): domain Eukaryota; kingdom Metazoa; phylum Chordata; class Mammalia; order Artiodactyla; family Bovidae; genus Oreotragus; species Oreotragus oreotragus. Next base: position 129,286 of record SJYX01000593.1, on the reverse strand, counting down.
TGTATCCAACTCTTTGCGACCCCATGGATTATAGCTCGCCAGGCTTCTCTGTCCATGGAATTCTCCAGGCAAGAATACTGGAGTGAGTTGCCGTGTCCTCCTCCAGGGGATCTTTCCCACCCAAGGACTGAACTCATATCTCCTGCACTGGCAGGCGCATTCTTTACCATTGAGCCACATGGGAAGCCCATAATCAGAGAATGTGGTGTATGTACTATTGTTACCACCACTAGATGGAGCAGGAAATTAAAGAACAGAGAGATGAAGTCACCTGTCCAAGGGCACACAGCAAGTGGTCATCTCAGGATTTGAGCCATCAGTTCAGCCTGGGAGCTCACGCTCTTAACCACTACACTGTAGCATTCCTTCATCAGAGCCGACCAAGGCTGGGGGCAGGTAGAGTGGTTAAAGAAAGGGTTCCTTAATGGGCCCACCCACCGTGTATTAAGGGCTCCCCTGAAATAGCTTCTGGCCTTCACGAATACCGGGGTGCAATCTTTAATCCTGAGGCCCTTGGAGAAAAACTGCAGCATGAAACGTGAGGGCGCTGAAAACTCCCAGGGCAGTGCCATGATATGAAGCCACTAGGGGTCACTTGAGTCCCCAGGAACACATACCTTTGGAGGTATGGAAGCAACACTTTGGTTTAGGTAGGTGTGGGCCTGCAAAGTCTTCAGACACAGGAAGACAGGGTACGGGTGGTCACAGAAGGGTGTGCCCCAGTGAGAAGAACCTGATTTTCATCAATGCAGGGTCCTTCCTGCCAGGGAGACAGGTCAGATGACTCCTGCAGGCACTCTGTAGACCCCTAACAAGTGGTCAAGGCCATGACCCCCTGCAGGGGGCCTGTTTCCACTCTCCCAGCCATGCTCCCAGAAGGGGCAGGATTTGCAGGGGGCTGAGGGCTAGAGTCCCACCCGGGGATCCTCTCATAGAAGAGAGGCCCAGGGTCAGAGAGGAAGGTTCCATGTGCCTTCTGTGTGTGTGTCTGGTGGTATACAAAGTTGGACTTTGAGCTTGCTGACTCTGGGCTTTGGACTGCATTTAATGTCTCCGATCCCTCATCTTTAACATGGGAATAAAACTCTGCCAAAGCAGGGTTGTGGTAAATGTCAAAAGTGAATCCTGGCGGTTAGCCCGTGAGCCAGGCTTTGTGAAGCCATCATCAGATGTGCTGAGTTTTCCAGGTGTTGTATAGCTTGGAACTGGAGCTGCTGATACTTGAATGTAACAGTGAACTTCAGTCTAACTCTAGGGGCTGCTAGCTAGTGGTCAGCCAAAGAACAACATAATAAACTCCCACATACAAACAAGCTCTGTTCCAAGAACATGTTCATGCGTCCAGTTTGTAAGTCCAGCAAAGTCAGCCTAGGTACCCAACTAACACGATTGGCTATATGGTACCGTACTGTAACAGGTTTATAATACTTTTCACACAAATAATACATAAAAAAAAACAAACAAAAAATAAACAAAACATTTTTCATCTTACAGCACAGTACCCTGAAAAGTACAGTAGTACCAACTACATCACCGCTGCTTTTATGCTTATTTCCAGACATCCTGGGCTTGAAATAAAGATACTGTACTACTGTCTTCTATACAATACTGGACAGTAAAGTACACAAAAGCACAGCCATTTGGGGAGGATGCACGTATGCGACAATCCAGACACATGAACTAACTTATGTAATTGGACAGGCAAAGGTAGGTTTGCATCTTTGAAAGTTCTCAACTTGAAGGTTCGTATGTAAGGGACTTACTGTACACAATAAAGGATCATGACCTTCCTTCCTCTATCTTTGTTAGATGGAACTCAGAATTGTATTTAAAGTCTGTGCGAAATCATTTAAAAACATATGTTAACAGCACCTCCTGCTTGCTAAGTAAGGCAGGGGAACCATGAAGTAGGTATTCTTTTAAAGCAAGCTGAAAAGCTCAGGAAACAAGGGATCTTTCGGGAGTGAGTAATTCACAGCTACCGTTAACACAGGATTAAGGCAAAACAAAGAGGGTAAGACTGAGGCCAGGGTCACCATCCTAGACCAGGACTGGGCCAATCAGCCGATCGGAGGCCTGGCCTGATGGGCATCTGTGCCAACACCTGTTGGAACCAAAGCATCTCTTTACTGTCCTAAAAAAAAAGCACTGTCAGAGATGAGACGGTCAGGAGGAATGCCTAAAGCTGGTAAAATCACCATCAGAAGATTATGAACAAACTACACACACCAACATTCCCAGCACTGGTGGCAAAGCCCAACCCCCCTGAAGGGGCATTTACACACGAAAGGCTGGACAGGCTGGTGCCACGCTGAGGCTTGGCACCACAACTCCTAGGCAGACCGTACAAGGCAGATACCTTCTGTCTGACAGCTGCCTTATCCAGACTCCAGCATGGGAGAACAAGCACAACAAAACGTTTACAAACCCTTCAGTATCAGCTGAGCACAGCTTCCCTACCTCTGCCATGCTGCTTTCCCCACTGCAGGGCGTTGGCTCCCCTAGAGGGACAGCCCCATTCTCAGGCCTCGTGGGGTCAAGGGGCCCCACGGCGCCCACCACGGCTCCATTTCCAGATCGCTGCTGGCACAAGCTCGTTTAAAAAGTACCAGAAGGGGCTGCTGCCTCTCCCACCAGCCTAGGTACAGCTTCATCCTCCGCTGGTATTCTGGGGGTTTCCTCCAAAGTCTCCCAAATTGGAAGTGTTTGGGAACTCTCGAGTCATAAGCTACTTAGAGTCCCCAGTGAGCTTAGGGGCTCGTCCTGATTCTTGCCCATATTTAAAGAGCTTCCTATTGAGTTTTCCAAAGAGAACCAGCCCACACTTCAGACAGGCTTCACTCCAGACACAGAGTAGCTACGTGGAGTACTGTGGATCCTGGGGTGGGGGGTGGGGGTGAGGCCTGGAAGAAGGGAGGCTGGTATTCCCAGAGGGGGGTTGGGTGCAAAGAGAGAGGCCACAGCAAGGGAGCCAGACGACTCCTGCTGCAGTGACGTCCGAGTTCCCATAACGTGGAGAAGATGCGGGGGACCTAAGACTGGGTTCTGCCCCGGGCCTCTTGGGCTGATGTCACCTCCAGGGCCCAGGGTCCAGCCGCCGGGCCGGGGAAGAGCTGCCAGACCCCGGGGCTGGGGAAAGTGGGGGCGGGGGGCAGAGGGAGCGGGCTCGCGCGGAGGGCCACTCACGGAGGAGAAGTTGTGCGGGCCGCAGAGCTCGCCGCGGTACTTGCAGGAGAGCAGCATGTCCTCGAGCTGGTGGCCCAGGCGGTCCATGAAGGCGGCGCTGATGCCCTCGAAGTGGCGGGGAGGCAGGAAGAGGCGGAAGTCGGCCAGCTTGCGGAACCACTGGCGGCGCGGCTCATCCCCCCGCAGCAGCTCGCTGACCAGCGGGCGCGCCGTGCGGTTGGGCAGCAGCAGCCCGAGCCAGTGGCCGGCGTAGTAGAGGTCCCCCTTGGAGAGGCGCGGGAAGCGCAGCGGGTTGTTGTTGCACACGGTGACGGCGGGGAAGGGCAGCTGGCGGCTCCACTCGCGGTGCACACGCGTGTGCGACGGGAAGCTGAGCCAGTAGAGCAGGCGGTTCGAGGACCAGGACAGCAGCAAGCCGAGGGACGTGCAGAAGGCAAGCACCCAGAGCGCCCGCCGCTGGAAGGAGCCCCCGGGCGCCGCGCGCCCCGCGCACATGTGCCGCAGCCCGTGCAGTTTAGCGCGGCTCAGCGACGGCCGCCCCCTGCGGGCGCCCCCCGGCCCCTGCAGCGCCCGCTCGCGCTCGCCGCCCCGGCCGCCCCCGGGCTGCCCGGCCGCCGCCACCGCCGCGGGCGCCGGTTCCTCGCGGGCCATGCGGAAGCGTCCCGGGCCGGTGAGTGCGGCCGCGGGCCGCCCGGCTCCGCCGCTCCGGCTCATTCATTCAGTCCGCGGCTGGCGGCAGCGGCGGCGGCCCCGGCCGGGCGGAGCCGCCATGGAAGTCCGCAGCAGCGGTGGAAGCAGCAGCGGCAGCCGCCGCGCGCAGCCCGCGCCAGGGAAGCGTGCGCCCGAAAGGAGCTCCGGTGGCGCGGCATGCCCGCCCGGCGCCGCCACCGCCGCCTCCGCGGGCGTCCGCCCGGGACCGAGCCCGCCTCGGCCCGCCGCCCCTGGCACGGGCCTTCCCGAGCGCCTCCCAGGCTCTCCTGGCTCCGAGTCCTCCTGAGGATGCCCGACGCCGGCCACTACCTTTGGAGCGGCCCCGCTGGGCGCCGCCTCTCCGGTCCCTGGGTGCTGCACCCGCGTCCCCTTGTCCTGGACCTCGGGGTACCCTGAGCTGAGTCCCTCCGGGCTCCGCCTAACCCCAGTTTTTACGCTGGTCCCGGGGGAGCAGCCACTCGGCCACCATGCCTGATTCGGACATCCCCAAGGGCCCCTCGCCGGTGGCCCGCGGTGCTGGGACACGGTGGGGAGAAGGTGCCGGGAGACGAGCGCCCCCAGAGGCTCGCGGCCGCTCCTGGCTGGGCGGGTGGGGTGGGTGTGTACCAGGATGAGCGGTCGCCCTGCTGGCCCTCTTTCCCTTTCCTCCGGGACCCTCCTAACTGCTCCTCCGGCTGCGCTCGGTGGAGACCTGCTAAGGCTCCCCCGAGTCCTGCGCCGCCCGCGTCCTGCGTTGCAATGTGACCGCCCTCGCCCGGGGCTGGGGGCGTCTCAGGGTCCCGCCGGAGGCTGCCGGCCGACGGGCTCCTTCAAAGCTGCTGGCCAGAGGCAAGTGTCGCTTCTCTCCCCCGCACGGCTCTGCGAAGTGCCTCGAATCTCCAGAAAAGCCCGATTTCGCCGTCCCTCGCCTCTTCTTTTTCCTGCCCCGGTGCTCCAGGAGCTGGGGACTGCGGAGCTCCGGCTACTCCTCGCGGGGGTGACCCGGACTCGCTGCTCCGCGCGCCTGGCTCCTCTCGAGACTCTCAGCCCAGCGGTGGCGGCCGCGCCGGCTGCGCTCGCCTCCCGCCTGCCCGGCCCTCCTCGGGGCCCCCGGGCGAACTTGGGCAGCGGCCGCGCGACGCTGGCGCGGCTGGGTTTCCAGCACCTGCTCCTCGGCTCGCCGGCCCGGCGGCTCCGGGCGGGCGGGAGGGGCGGCGGCGGCGAGCGCCGTGCGCTCTCGGAGACGCGGTGCTGACGCGCGCGGCTCCTCCTCGCTGCATTTTAATTCCTGGCCACTGTGGCCGCTGCACACCGAGCGGGAAGCCTCTTGCCAGAGCCGGCCGGGTGGGGGATGCGCTGCACAGATGTGCCGGGTGGTGCGGGGCTGGCGGGAGAGACATGGAGTAGCAACCTTGCGTGTCTGTGGGCCGTGTGTGGATGAGTGTGAGGCCACGTCTCACTGTGTCGGGTGGGCTGTCGAGAACCCGAAGCCGCCGTCTAATGTGGGCCTTTGAGCAAGAGTGTGAGTGGGGTGTCAGGCGCTGAGTGTGGGTAGGATGTGCGTGTGTACGTGTGAACGGGCATCTTGGTGTATCTGGTGGATGTGGGTTTATTTTTGCAGATGCTGGATTATGGCTATTTGAGTACGTGTGTTGTGTGTAGGATAGAGAGCTGGTGTGTATGCTCTACTTGGGTGGACCGTTTGCATTTAGCGGGTGGTGGGTGCCAAGGGTGTTGATGTGTGGGTGGATATCGGCAGCTTCTGGACGTGGTGTGTAGTTGGTGTGTGGCATGTGTGCGGTGTGTAGATGAGTATGTGTGTTGGGCTGCTGGGAGCAGTCCCTGGGTCTCTGGCAGATTGGGCCCAGCAGGGGCAGCCCTGCCTTTTAGGAGCTTGTGGTGTCCCCTCTTAGCCACTTCCCTGGGGAGCTCTGCTGCTCACCCCTGACCGCAATCCACCACGCGCAGCCTCCTGGATGGGCAGGAGGAGGAGAGTGACTTTTGAGAACCAGAGACTCCAAGGCTGCCAATCTCCCAGCAGGGCTCCTACAGCTGCTTAGATGGTGAGGGCTTTCTTCCCTCCTGGGCAGGCTCCAGGTCTTCCACTAACCCCTGGGCACTTTGGACACTTTCATTCAGCTTTTTAATTAATCAATTAAAGTCTTTATTGGGTGTGTTACAATTTTGCTTCTGTTTTATGTTTTGGTGGGGTGTTTTGGGCCCTGAGGCTTGTGGGATCTCAGCTCCCTGACCAGAAATCTAACCTGTACTCCCTTCACTGGAAGGCGAAGTCTTAACCACTGGACGGCGAAGTCTTAACCACTGGACTGCCAGGGAAGTCCCTCGATTTTTACAATGTTGCGCCTTGGCGTGTCTCATTCACTTGGGGAAGAAGCTCCTGAAGTTGGGTTTTGCTAAAATTCTGCTCTAGATTCGGTTCCTTGAAGACATCGGTTGCTGGCTTTGAGGGAAGGTTCTNACCACTGGACTGCCAGGGAAGTCCCTCGATTTTTAAAATGTTGCGCCTTGGCGTGTCTCATTCCCTTGGGGAAGAAGCTCCTGAAGTTGGGTTTTGCTAAAATTCTGCTCTGGATTCGGTTCCTTGAAGACATCGGTTGCTGGCTTTGAGGGAAGGTTCCGAATCTGCCAGTTTTGTTGGGGCCTCTGACAGAGGCTCACTCATCAGGGTTTCAGTCTGGTCTGGTAGTCCTGGGACGGGGGCCACGGTGACAAATATCCCAGCCAAGGTGGGGGGAGCTTGTGAGTTCCGTGGTGAAATGACTGATGAAGCAGCCAGACATGCCGCAGGGTCACAGCCCTGGGGTGGCACAAAGCCCTGTGCTGTAGAACCTTTGAGACCTTTTATGTTTCTAATTTGTTCAGCTGTTACGGGCTTTTTCTTTCCTGTTTTTTTTTTCTTTTCCCTTGAAATGTACACATGCAGCTTTTGGTTGCCTGAGCATCTTCTCTGCCGTGGTTTCTCTTGTTAATTCTCCAGATGGGTCACCTCTTCACAGAGAGGAAGGGTATCCTACATGGGCCCCATGGCACAGATTTCTGGGCTCTTGGCACAAAAATCCAGAGGCAGACACAGGGGTGATCCCAAGTGATCGCGGGCTTTCTTTTTGGCACATGGATGCAGTGTGTTTCCCTACACTGCCTGAAAATACCCTCCTCACCCGCTTCTTGACCAATACTTGGACCAGATCTGTGAAGTTCTGCTCTTTCCTCAAATCCCAGCTGAAACATTGCCTCCTAGGTAACTGGATTGATAGGCCCATCATAGCCCATATAGCAGCTTGTCATTGTGAGGGTCCAGGCTTTCCTTCTGGACGTGAGCCCTTTGAGATCAGAGACCACATCTCATTCACGTTTTTGCCTCTATCTCAAGACAGTACCCTGGCACCTAGACGAAACACATCAAGATGGAGAAAAGGAGAAGGGAACTAAGATTTCCTGAATATTCCTATATGCCAGGCAACTGAACCAGACACATATTTAATTTCTCATTCCAACCTTGCGGGGGTGGGGGGTGGGCGCGTGGTATTTTTACCCTCTTTTTCCAACTGTTGAAAGGAATTGAACTCAGCTCTAACTCATTCCAAAGTCTAAGCTTTTCCTTTCCCATCCTGCTGCTTTGAAAAGCATGAAAAATAATAACCGTATAATAAATGTAGGTCTTCCTAATCACTAGGACTTGTTCCAAGTGACTTACGTTAAAAACAAGTGTCAGGACTTCCCTGCTGGTCCAGTGGCTAAGACTCCGAGCTCGAAATGTGGGATCCGGATTTGATCCCTGGTCAGGAGACGCGATCCCACATGCCCACAAGGAGAGAGTTCCCATACTGCCACTAAAGACACCACCTGCATGCCACAACCAACACCGGGCATAGCCAAGTAAATGAAGAGTAAACCAAGCCAGGCCTCCCGGGTGGCACAGTGGTAAAGCAGCTGCCTGCCAATGCAGGAGATGCAAGAGATCTGGGTTTGAGTCCTGGGCCGGGAAGATCCCCTGGAGTAGGGAATGGCAACCCACTCCAGTATTCTTGCCTGAAAAATTCCATGAAGAGAGGAACTTGGGGGGCTACAATCCACGGGGTTTCAAGGAGTCGGACACGACTGAGCGCCACCACCGAAAGCAAACCCAAAAAATGACAGGAAAAAAAAAAGTGTCACAAACATTCTAAATGTTTAAGCCTCAAAATAATCCGATGAGGCCCATATGAATACTGCTGTTTTCTCTACTCCAAAGGAGAGGACTCCTGACCACAGAGAGCTTGAGTTACTCATGCTAAGCCACGCAGCTTAAGCAGGAGAGCAGCCTTTTGGTGCAGGCAGCACGGCTCCAAACCCTGCCCCACGGCATGGGTGGCTATCAGAGCTACCCTGACATGACAGTTCTCGTGAATCAGGCGAGCTCTCTTGGCTGAAAAAACAAACTCACAAGGCAGTTCCTGAACTGCCCCATGCGACCTATCCACCAAGAAGTTCACGTTTAGCGTTGCGATTTCCCAATTATAAGCTTTTAAGAAAATTTCCCTTTTCCTGTTTGTCTCTAAAACATCTGTCGCTCCACGCCTGGCTTGCTGGCCTGTGGTGTGGCCTTCGGGCACCAGCCAACCCACATTTCTGGTGGGTGACCACCGCTGCCAACTATCAGCTCTTTCTCCCACGGAATGAGTTTGCTGGGAGGGAAGGCCCGTTGGAGTCAATATGATTTTCCATTTTTATAATCCTGTTGTAGGAGCTGACAGTTGTGGGCTTGATCAGGCTTCACTGGAGCCCTTGGCATTCCTGCTTATCCCCAATCCCTACTGCTCAGGGGCATGGTTATTGGAACGTATCATGTTGTTCGGTCGCCCAGTTGTGTTTGAATTTCTGTGATCTCATGGACTGCAGTACTCCAGGCCTCCCTGTCTCTCACCATTTTCTAAGTTTGCATCAGTGATGCCATGCCCATTACATCGGTGTCCACTATCTATCCATTGCATTGCTGATGCCATCCAGGCATTATGTCCATTGCATTGGTGATGCCATCCAGGCCTCTCATCCTCGGATGCCCTCTTCTCCTTCTGCCCTCAATCTTTCCCAGCATCAGGGACTTTTCCAATGAGTCAGCTCTTCACATCAGGTGTGCTCCAATATTTTGAAATGTACCATAGGTACCAGCTCACCTGGCTCTTCGGAATCCCAGCTACACAGCCCATCAGTGACAGTCCACTGGTAACTGATTGTATTCCAAAACATCTGGCAGTGTTTAAAGCTCCCTTTTGTCACATTGGAATCAATCTCTTTGCAAATGTCTCCTAATTTATCCCTGGGGAGCCACACAAAATAAGTTTGATCTTTCTTTCACATGGGAACCCTTCAAAATACTTTATAAAATTGAAGTACATCAGTGGTGAAAGGGGTGCTAGCAGTCAGCCTTCTAGCCAAATCTTCAAGAAAGTCTTTTCTTCTCCAGATTAAATGCTATCAGTTCCTTCGTCTGTTTCTCCTGCATTTTCTGCTCTTGGGATGGGATCTTGGATGTTGATTTATTTACAATGGTCCCATTCCCATTGGTATGAACCCACCAAGCCCTTTACTTCGGACCTGATCCTTCCAGAACCTGATCTTTCTTCTGATGGTTGTGGGTTCTTTTCTGCCCCCATCACCACCTCTGGGGTTAAGTGGAGGTGGTGGGTGGGAAGAGGGAAGCGTGGGCAGCAACACTGGGTTCTTGGTGGCTCTGCTTAAGATGCTAAGTGCATTTTTTTCTATGTCTCTTGGCGATGAGCTGACACTGCTTCTCATCCTAGAGTTCATTGCTATTACGGGGCAGGTGGGCCTCTGTGAACCTAAATAGCTCGCCTTTTCTTCCTTCTTTCTCTTTGTCTTTCTTTTTCTGACCCTGTGCTGCCCTGGGGTCCCTATCGCTATGCCTCTCTCTCTCTCCTCCCTTCTCTTTTTCCTTTTCCTTCCTTTCTTCTCTTCCCAACCTCTGCCTGAAGCCTCGGGGTCCCCTCTGATTCTTAGCTCGTGTAACCAGTGACCTCTGGGCTCAGTGAGGTGGTTACAGTGCCCCCAAGCTCTCAGCCAGTGTCGAGTGGTCATGATAGGGGATCCAGAGCTGCTAGGAAGGCCGAGCAGAACTTCACCAGGGTTTTGATCACTGGGCACCTCATTTCCCCATCCTTCCCAGCCTCCCTCCCTGGGGCTGGCACTGGAGTTGCTGTTCCATCTCACTTTGCACGTGCTTCAGCCTCTCCACTGCTTCCCCCACTCACTCTATGGCTTTCTTATATTATACTTGGCCTGCCTAGTGCTTTCTTCTTCCAGGCTGTTAGATTTCTCTGAAAAAAAAATTTTTTTTTTGGCAGTTTTTGGTCCTCCTCATTTTACTGGAGTTCAAGCTCTCAGCTGCTCATCTTTCACCAGCACTAAATCCCAGGGCTCAGAGGGCAAACAAGGGCACACAGCCACCAGAAGAAAGATGGGGACTGGAAGGACCAGGTCCAGAGTAGAGGGCTGGCAAGTTCATGCTCTGCTGAACCACTGTTCTCCAGGATGAAAGCAAATCCTGAAAGATGGGAGGATGTAATGTAACCTAATGTCTAACTGAACTCCTTCACTCTGGAGGGTGGGGGCAGCAGGATGAAGCAGAGGTCCAGAGAGGGGAATGGCTCGTATAAATCACACAGATGGATGCTGAGAAACACACAACCAGAACCCAGATTCCAGCTTCTGGTTTATTCTCTGCTCACCCTATGTAATGGACTTCCCTGGTAGCTCAGCTGATAAAGAATCCTCCTGCAAGGCAGGAGACCCGAGTTCGATTCCCAGGTCAGGAAGATACCCTGGAGAAGGGATAGGCTACCCACTGCAGTATACTTGGGCTTCCCGGGTGGCTCAGATAGTAAAGAATTCGCCTGCAGTGCTGGAGACCTGGATTAGATCCCTGGGTTGGGAAGAACTCCTGGAGGAGGGGATGGCAACCCATTCCAGTATTCCTGCCTGGAGAATCTCCATGCACAGAGGTGCCTGGTGAGCTACAGTCCATGGGTTGCAAAGAGTCAAAATAAATTTTCAACAGTCCATTTTGAAACCAGCAAAGTATTCACATGGTCAAAAAGGACAAAGGAGTAAAAAGTTTAGTAAAACAGTCTCTCTACCCCTCGCCTTTGTGGCCATCCATCTTTCCTCCCTGAAGGCCACTAATGCTATCAATTTGTTGTATAATTTATAAGTGATACTTATGAATATACATATGTGTGCATAATCGCCATATGTCTCCCCTTTCTCACGCAAATGGTTGCATTCTGTGAATACCATTTACCGGAGTAATTGCATTCTACGTTCTTCACACCTTTTTCTTCTCTGTGTTTGCAGTTATTTTGTGGTTGCCTTCCTCTGGCATCTCATTCCAACTTCTGTTATTTTCCTCAACTTCTCATTTCATGTTGTCCTGCTCTTCCATCCAAAAATGACAGTGGGTCCTATGGCAAGGTGGTACACAGAGCTTGCTGTTTTATTATCAGATTTTCCGTTAACTCTTTGTTAGATACGCTGACAGATGAAAGCCCTTGTGTGGATAATCTCAAACAGCAGGCAGTGCAAAAATATTTCCATTTGCCGCTGAACAGTATTAGATGATGCATTTGCAAAGGATTTAATTTTCTAGTCATATTTTCTTTAAACTAATTATAACACACACACACACATACACACACACACATAGAGGCAAAATTGAGTGTCCTGAGAATACAGCTCCAATTGGTTTGGGAAAGTGGTCCAAACATGCATTGGTAGGCAGAGAAAGCCAGTTTTGGATTCAGAAATTCCTGTGACTAATATAGAGAGCAGGTAAGACACACCCTTGAGAGAAACAGAGGGTGTCATGGCCAAAAGTGATCTTAGTGAGCATGCGGTTACTCTTCGAAGAGGAAATTGATAAACAAAGTTTAGTGACTTGCCCTGGTCACTGGGAAGTTGATCTTATGATGGTAGTGATGTTGAGTGATGGTGATGATGGTGTTGGTGATGGTGATGGTGATGATGATGGTGATGGTGTTGATGATGGTGATGATGGTGACAGTGATGATGTTGTGGTGATGATGGTGGTAGTGGTGATTGTGATGGTGATGATAATGGTGATGCTGATGCTGATATTTGATAGTGAGAACTAACTATGTGTCAGGCACTGTGCTCGATGAACATGCATGAGATGTGTATAAGAGACAGGAGAAACAGAGGGTGTCATGGCCAAAAGTGATCTTAGTGAGCATGCGGTTACTCTTAGAAGAGGAAATTGATAAACAAAGTTTAGTGACTTGCCCTGGTCACTGGGAAGTTGATCTTATGATGGTAGTGATGTTGAGTGATGGTGATGATAGTGGTGATGATGATGGTGATGATGGTTGTTGTTGATGGTGATGGTGATGATAGTGGTGATGATGATGGTGGTGATGATGTTGAATGATGGTGTTGATGATGATGGTGATGATGGTGGTGACTGATGGTGATGGTGATGATGGTGGTGATGATGGTGATGATGGTGGTGGGTGATGGTGATGATGGTGGTGATGATGATGGTGATGGTGATGATGGTGGCGATGATGTTGAATGATGGTGTTGATGATGATGGTGATGATGGTGGTGATTGATGGTGATGGTGATGATGGTGGCGATGATGTTGAATGATGATGCTGATGATGATGGTGATGATGGTGGTGATGATGATGGTGATGGTGATGATGGTGGTGATGATGATGGTGATGGTGATGATGGTGGCGATGATGTTGAATGATAGTGTTGATGATGATAGTGATGATGGTGGTGGTTGATGGTGATAGTGATGATGCTGGATGATGGTGATGATGGTGGTGATGGTGGTGTTGATGATGGTGATGATGGTGGTGGGTGGTGGTGATGGTGATGATGTTGGATGATGATGATGATGGTGATGATGGTGGTGATGATGTTGAGTGATGGTGATGATGGTGTTGGTGATGGTGATGGTGATGATGATGGTGATGGTGTTGATGATGGTGATGATGGTGACAGTGATGATGTTGTGGTGATGATGGTGGTAGTGGTGATTGTGATGGTGATGATAATGGTGATGCTGATGCTGATATTTGATAGTGAGAACTAACTATGTGTCAGGCACTGTGCTCGATGAACATGCATGAGCTCATTTAACCCTCACAGTAACCTTATGAGGTATGTGTCACCATCATAGCTCTTCTGCCCAGGGGGAAACTGAGGCAGGTTGGATAAGTAACTTGTCCAATCAGTGCCTGTTTTGGCTCTGAAGTACAGGGCTGAATTAGGTGAAATTATGACTGTAGTGGATATTGATTGAGCACCTAGCATGTGTCAGACACCATGCCAGGCATGACATCTACTGAGACGTGATCTCTGTGTTAGCTTGCGGTCTAGTGGGGGTGTGGGTCAGAAAACAGATACTTGTATTAAAGTATGATAAATGCTATGCCAGAGTGTGTGGAGAGGGCTCCTCTTCCTTGGTCTGAGAGCAATCATCACACACTGAATTCGGTTTCCAACTGAATTTCCCCATGCATTTTCGTTTTCTCACCCAACTCATGGAGGACTGTTTAACTCTGTCTACAGGGATCCACCTTGGAGCCAGGATCTGAGGCCAGAGGCAGCACCAGCAGAAGTCCATGTGGAGGAGCCCTGACCCCTGACATCCACGTGCCCACATTCACATCCTCCTCCCGATGTGGGTTTTTGTGTCCTCGGTGGTGTCCTGTTGACCTGTGACATTTACTTCCTGAAGCCAGATCACATCAATAATGAATCTGTCTCTTCCTCCCATCACCTTCCCTATTCTGGGCTTAGGCTTGAATAACTGGGTGTTGGTTGTAACTCTGACCATAAAGTTAGCAAAGCAATGGAGCTTTTCACCCTTTTCTACCTAATTTCCTCTCCCATACACATAACAAAACTCATTAGAACAGTTAAGCATAATAACTGTCTCTAGTATAGTTACCATCCACTCATGGTATGAGAAGGCAGGCAGTTAAAATCCGATTTAATGACATATAAAACCCGAGGTACAATTAGGCATTTTATTTCTCAATTCCTTGGCTGTCCCCTTCTCAGCCATGACTTAGTAGTACCCTGGCTCTCACCTCCCCTTCAGGGAGCGTTCACTAACCAGCCCTGAATCTGTCTTGCAGACAGACCCTCTGCAGTGACTCAGAGATTTCAGGCTGGGTTGATTTGTCAAAAGCCTCCTTCCCAGCTGCTTTCCCTCAAGCCACTGCTTTTCTCTGGCTCCGCCACCAGCAGTTTGTTTATTTCCTTTCCCTTATAAATGACCTGGGCCAAACCACTACCTCGGGTTTCTCTCCTCCTGGTTTATCTTGCCTGTTCACCCACAGAAGGGGCAGAATGGGAGGGGTTTTGTACACTCTTTTGCAGTGGTATGGACCTCTGTGATTATCCAAATAGAAGACAGGGCAAAGAAGGGCAGGGCAGGAAAGGCAGGATAAGGAAAGGAAAGGGGAGAGGGGGGATATTGGGGAGGGAGAGGGGAGAAAGATAATACAGAGCATCTGTACTATTATGGACACCATGTAATGTTTTGTTTTTTTTTTTGGCTGGATCATGCTACTTGTGGGATCTTGGTTTCCCAACCAGGGATCGAATACAGGCCCTCAGCAGTGAAAGCACCGAGTCTTAAGCACTGAACTTCCAGGGCATTCCCCCATGTGATGTTCTTTCATGACAGTTCATGATAATATGATCCCATTTTACAGATGGGGACATAGAAATTTTATCCTTCTAATCTTATTCCCTCTGTTGCTGGTTTAAGCACAGCTCAAACCATAATCACTCAATGCAACCACTCACTGAGCTGGATGTCAAGCACCAAGTTAAGCCTCATCTTCCAGATAGAGAAAATGGGACTCAGAGACAGGAAGTTACTTGCTTAGGGTCACACAGAGTAAGTCGCATAACAGCCGAGCCAGGATTCCAACCCAGGTCTGACTCCAACGTGTTGGTAATTATTAGAAAGGCAGGAAATTGGGAGTTAAAAGAGAGAATAGATAACGTGGGTGGCAGCATAATTTAGAGTTTTGCAAAAGCCCTCAGGGAGATGGAGGAAGTGAAAACAGAAGCCAGGTTCTCAGTATTGGCAGTGCATATGGGGCTCTTTTTTCCCCCAGCTTCAGTGTGATGCATCACGGGCAGAGCTAAAAAGCATACGAGCTCAGAGGCAAGGAAGAGGTTTGGGGGGCTTCCCCAGTGGCTCAGTGGTAAAGAATACACCTGCCAATGCAGGAGACACGTGTTCGATTCCTGGTCCAGTTGCAAAGCAACTAAGCAGGTGCTCCGCAACTACTGAGCCTACGCTAGAGGCTGGGAGCCGCAACTACTGAAGCCCACGCATCCTAGAGCTCATGCTCCACAAGAGAAGCTACCGAGTCCCCGACCGCCACAACTAGAGAAAGCCAGTGCAGCAAGGAAGACCCAGCACGGCCAAAAATAGGTATATGAATAAATACAATTAAAAAGAAAGAAAGAGGTTTAGGGAAGTACCCATGCATACAAGTGCTATAGGCTGAGCCAAATAATTTGAAGACAGCCCCACAAAATATTTCCTCTCTCAACATCCAAATGATAAAACATCACCTGGCTGCAAAGTGGGAAGCCATCTTTACAAAGCACAGACTTTCAGCCTACTGTCTCCCTCCCTCCCTCCTTCCTCTCCTCTCTTCCAGACCTCCGCTTTGCTTTCTTCTTTTAATCAATACTTCTCTAGCCCAACAATGCTTAAGTTTACTCATTCAATAATTCTCAGCAGCCCACAGTACTAACACACAACGTTAGATTCAAAACAGCCTTCTGAAAGCGCCCGGAGTTATAAAGGCAAGTTCATAAGCTCAATGTGCAATAAGAGCAGGAAACAGTTCGCACCCTTTGACCTCGAAATCCCACGCCCTAGAAGCTTCCCCAAGGAAATAACCCCCAAAGCACAAAGGTATTTGCAATGAGAGCTTTTCAAGCTAGGAAAAAAAAACAAAAAACAAAAAAACAGTTCACATGCCCAACACTAGACAAACAGCTAAGCTAATGATGGTGACAATATGTTCATGGAAAAATGGTGTCATTTTTAAAGAAAAGACTAGGACAAGGATGCAGGTGTGTTAAGTGAGAGATGAAATAGCAACAACTAAAAAGACCTGAGCACGAAGGGTACACACACCATCCAGGGAAACACCTTTGTACCTGAACAATAGTCAGGGGAGAATTAGAGACAGTGTTTATTAATAAACAGGGTTTTTTGAAAAAGTTTCTTTGATTTCAGAGAAACAAATGAAACATAAGCAAGCTTACCAAAGCCAAGCTTGGGAACAAGGGACGTTGCAAGAAGAAGAATTTCTGTCTCTATGCAGTGGGATCTTTGGATCATGAGCCACAGGACCTGGTCCTCTTAGCGAATCTCACCAACCTTCCCACCGTGGCACTGCCCACGTGCCAATGGAAGTGAGCCATAGGTGCTGCCCTGATGTGGCTGGAGCCGTCACCCTGAACCCTGCCCACTTTCGTGTGTTCCCCCTGACTCCTGGGTACCCCTCCCCTGCATGACCAGGATCCCTGCCTCAGTCTCAATCCCTTTTGAACAAATCCCCAGCAATAGCTCATACGA
Organism: Oreotragus oreotragus; assembly: GCA_006410675.1. Taxonomy (NCBI): domain Eukaryota; kingdom Metazoa; phylum Chordata; class Mammalia; order Artiodactyla; family Bovidae; genus Oreotragus; species Oreotragus oreotragus. The sequence continues at coordinate 112,746 of SJYX01000593.1, read as the reverse complement.
TAGATGGTAAGTGTCCAAATAATAGCTCATAATAAAAGCTGACACCGAGGTGAACTGTCGCCAATATGGGAGAGGTATTTGATGATGATCACACTGAGATGCTGCTTTCCTTGCGTCCTTTCTGCTGGCTGGGTCTCTGAGAACTGTCTCTGATCATGGACACCGAATCTGTACCAGAGAGGAAATGACTTCTGAAACAAGGCGATTTTATGAATGTTTAAAATGTCTGGAACATTAAAGGAATCAAATTTCAAAAAAAATAAAATAAAACAAAACAAAAACCACTCTGCCTACAGACCTTATTCTGACTTGTGATTGAACTTATGGCTGACTTGGTTCAGTGCACTTGACCCTGCCTGGACCTTGACAGTATGAAGGGTCTGAGCCTTTTCTCCAACTGCATCATGCTTCTGTCTTTAACTGTGGTTGAAATTCTCCCTGGTCTGGGCACCCATAATAGTCTTCATTCCAGTTTAGAGGCAGTTCAAAGAGATAAGGAACAGTTTGAGCCGTCACAATGCATGTCCCCGAACTAATAATAATGATAATAGTAGCCTTAATTAATTGAGGATAGTCATGTGGCAGGCATAGAGCTAGGGACTTTGCATGCATTATTGCATTTAACCTCCAAGTAACCCTAGTGAACGTGTTATTCTTTCTCTTTGTGCCAAAGAGGAACCTGAGGCTGAGAGAGATCAAGTGGATTATTTAAGGTCAGATTCGAGTTTTGCTGATGTTAAATTCTCCTCCTAACCCCTATTACATGATACAACCTTCCAGGCACTATCGCATAGTTTAAGCCTGTGTGAACCTTTGATTTTCAGGGAGCCTACCTTTACTTTACATTCAATCTTGAAAACTTGCTTGGTTATTTGTTTTTCAGGCTCTCAGGAGAACAAAAATGATATACATCATGAAAAGAAACGAGTAGATTTAAGATTCAAGTACCCTTATATTCAGAGTGTATAGCCAAAGTTTGACCACAAAGGAGAAGACAAAACAGGGACTAAAAGGACTGAAAAAAAGATGCCACTTAATGTTGGGTAACCTCTCTGTTTTTAATCACCCTGACTCTTTTAGCCCCAATATAAGAGTTGGAATTTACAATGATGGTCTTGAGTTGCCAAGATCACATTTTATTCTGCATAATTTGCATAAGAATATATGAAAGAATGGGATATTTTTCAGAAGGAGTTTTGGCCAAATGGTTCCATTAAAAAAAAAAAAGTTGTAGTGCTCAACAGAATAAATAAATCCTTATCTCTTGGAAATGTCGGCTGTGCAGAGAAACAACTTATTGGTTTGGAAGAGAGAGTCTAAATGACAAAGGTCCATTTCCTTCTTTGGTCCATGGTTGCAGCCATCACCTTGAACAAGTGTCTCTGCTGTCATTTTGGTTGATGGCCAAACCATCATTCGGTACATAGCTTAACATTTCCAATTGATTACGATGCTGTCAGTTGGGTTATGTTGTGGGTGTTTAGTTGTTCTAGAAAAGGGAGTTTTGTGGTATTTAAGTGTTTCTTTTCTGTTTCTTAAACTAAAAATAATGACAGACCAATTTTTACCTCATTTTTTTCCCCTCTCCCTGCAGGAAGAAACAGTAAAGGAAAAATGGGATTCTGTTTGAGAAAACAGTTCTCCTGATCATGTCTCCATCAGAAACATTTTAGGGTTCTGTTCTGTAGGACTTCGAAGTCTTATGCAAATGGTGATGGAGTTCTGACTTAAAGGTAGGTGTCAGAAATCAGAATGTCTCATCTAATGGAGCTCATTTGTTTTCCGAAGACGAACTTCTCTTGGAGGATTTTGTGTGCCAGTGTGTGTATGAGTGTGTATATGTGTGTATGCATGTGTATATGTCTGTGTGTGTATGCGTGTGTCTGTGTGTTGCCCTTTTATATGTTCACACTAATTGACAAGAAGGAATGTGAAATGTCTGTGTAGCTTTGTGATGTGTTGACAATATATCATTTTAAATTTGGAACTGGACTTTTATCCAGGGGAAGAGAGATTTCATTCATGAATTCTGCATCCTCTTTTCACCTAGAAATCTTGGAATTATCCTCAACTAAGTCCTTACTTTGGAGAAGGAAATGGCAACCCACTCCAGTATTCATGCCTGGAGAATCCCATGGACAGAGGAGCCTGGTAGGCTACAGTCCATGGGGTCGCAAAGACTCGGGCATGACTGAGCGACTTCACTTCCCTTTCACTTTCAAGTCCTTACTTAGCTGGGCTTCTGAGGTGGTGCAACGATAAAGAATCTGCCTGCCAATGCAGGAGACGCAAGAGACGTGCGTTCTATCTCTGAGTTGGGAAGATCCCCTGGAGCAGGAAGTGGCAACCCACTCCAGTATTTTTACCTGGAGAACCCCGTGGACAGAGGAGTCTGGTGGGCTATGGTCCATGGGGTCATAAAGAATCGAATATGACTGAGGGACAGAGTGGGCACGCAAGTGTTTTCTAAGACTCCCCCCACCACCCCCAACATTCCGTTCATCATTAAAGGCTGTCCATTCTGTCCCTAAACTGTTCTCAAGCCCCTGGGCTGTGTTCCTTTCTCATGGCTGCTAACTTGGTTCAGGCCCTCTGGTCTGCAGAGGTCTACATTATTTTTAGTTTAAGCCTACCCTGTTATTATAGCTCTTAACGGGCCCCTTGTCTTTGGTTTCCTCCCTCGACGATCCATTCCTGACCACATCATTCTGATTATGCCATTCTTCTGTTTGAAATTCTTCAGTGGCTCCCCAAGGCTTAGGACAGTGCTTCACAGCCTGTGTGTTGTGTCACATGATGGGCTGAAGAAAGTGTGGGTATTGACTCTCACAGCTTTGGGGGACAACGGAGTAGACTTGGGCAGCAGGAGCCCCAGGGGCTCCTCAGGACTACAGCCTTTGCTCTAGTATGCTGTAGAGATATCACCGATTTTCTTCCTGAAAAAATTCCAGAAAGTTCTGGAAAAGCCTAGACTCTAAATCCCTTTTCACCCCAGCCCCACTTATTCCACCAGCCTCTCCTGCTACATCCTACCCCACAAACCTTTTATCCCGGCCACCTAAGCTTCTTGCTTTTCCATCTTCAATCCAACCACATTTTTGCAACTTTCTGACTTTGAAGTTGCCATCCTCCCTTTTCTTCTTGGTGAACCTGCCACTTTTTAAAGATTTATTTATTTATTTTTGGCTGTGCTGAGTCTTCATTGCTTGGCATGGGCTTTCTCTAGTTATGGTGAGTGAAGGCTACTCTTCGTTGGAGTGTGTAGACTTCTCATTGCAGTGCCTTCTCGTGTTGCAGCACACAAGCTCAATAGTTGTGGCTCATGGGCTTAGTTGTTTGAGACATGTGGGATCTTCCCAGACCAGAGGATTGAATCCATGTCTCCTGCATTGGCAGGCGGATTCTTATCCACTGCACTACCAGTGAAGTCCTGAACAGAAGCCAGCTAGGGGAAATCTGAAAAATTATTTAAACTCTCTGAGTCTTAATTTTCTCATTTGAAAAATGGAGATAATAATATCTGCCTTGCACTGTTAGCCTAAAGATTAAATAAAATAACATATGTAAAGCATTTAGTACCAAGTTTAGCATGTAGTAGGCACTCGGGTAAATATTTGTTGAATAAGAAAGGGTAGTTGCTATCATTAGCTGTCAGACTTTGCCAATGCACTCATCCCATAATTATGCAAGGGTTGTTAACTCCTCTTTTAAATTTTTCCTATTCATATCAGTGCAGTAGATTCTACTCTGCTAGGGTGTCAGCTCCATGACGGAAGATATCTTGAGTTTATCTACTGGTGCATCTCACACACACTCAACCGGATCTGGCATGTCATAGACCTTAATAATCGTTGTTGACTGCTTGCTTTCTTCATTTGGCTCCTGGGAAGGTCAAATGGGATGATTCATGTGAAGTACTTCGAAAGTACACACATCTTGCAAATATCTTACAAGTCTAGACATTGCCCTTTCATGGACACTTTTAGTCTCAAGGCTGATGATCAGGCTGAGCTGCCAGCACACAAACAGGCTTGTGGACCCATATTCCGTGGCATGGCACATCAGTTCCAGGGCAGTCTGAGGCCCACACGAAACACTGGCATTTTAATTTGTTGGACAGAGTTAACCAAGGCAGGCATTCTATTTGTGTCATTATCCTCTGAAATAGACGCTTGAACAGAAAAGTCATTTATGGATCTGTCGGTTTCAGCTCTTAGGCTTCTAGCAGCGATGCAATTCTAGCTGTTTTATCTGTTGGATTTCAGATACCCTTGTTCTCTAGAGCAGGATGTGGCCACCCTTACCAAGGAAAAGGAAGTCATCCTGGGAAGGGCAGGTAAGGGAGACTCGCGGTGGACTTCACGTCAGGTGAGAATGGGAAGCTTCTTAGTGATCAGCTGGCCCTGTCTCCTTGGTTCACTTCATAGATAATGAAATTGATGCCCAGAGAGAGTCAAAGACTTGTCCCAGGCCACATAGCCAGTGCTGGTATCCCCCTTCAGTATTTTTTTCCTTTTACTTTGCTACAGTTTCTGTAACAGAGAGAGGAAGAGGCGTTCCAGGCACTGGAAATAACACTAGTAGAAAAACATAAGAGTTTGTAGAAGGGCTCCATTCATATGGATTCGGTAGCTTAGGTCTGAACAGAGGATGAGAAGTGGAAATTCTCTGTATGTGATAGTGAATGAACATAGATAAGGTACAAAGACCCGATTGGGGTATGCGTGTATGTGTGTGTGTGCGTATACTTTATTACTAGCTTATAAAGGGATTTTATTTTTCGTTTCATTTGCAGGAAATTTGGGTGGCTAAATAATATGAAGCTTCTAGAAAATTAGTTTCTCAACAGCATGGATTGGGGGTGGGAAGAAAAGAAGGCAGGAACACAATTACACTCTCTCCCCTTAAATTAATGAGGGTCTGGGCACAGTGGTAACAGTGGAACAGAAGGAAATATTTCCCTGGAAAAGAAGCATTAAGGGCTCTGTGCGAGAGAGACAGGGAAGGAAGGAGCATCACAAGATACCTCAATGAACAAGTGGTAACAATTACTCAGAAGCCAAGGTGATGAAGTGCAGGTCAGCCAAGTAACAAGGCTGATGACAAACATCCCTGAAAATGTCAAAAAGAAAAAAAAGAAAGAAATCCCCCAAAACAAAAAACAGAATTTTATTTAAATGAACAAACTTTAGCTTTAAAAAAAAAAAAAAAAAAAGTCACGCCGCATTCAGACCTTCCCTGCAGTGGAGGCTCAGAGTCCTAAATACTGGACCACCAGGGAAGTCCTTTGATTTATTTTTTCAAACCTTATCTTTAATAATGGGAGTTTCTGGCCTGGAATACAGAACGAAACTAATTAGGGAAGGACTGACTCAGTGGCTTTCAGTTTATTATTTAAGAAATCTCTCAATTTATGTATTTTTATCACGATCAGATGACATTTACCCAAAATTGATTTTATTATTTATTTTTAGGCCTCACTGCACAGCATGTGGGATCTTAGTTCCTTGGCCAAGGATTGAACTTGTGCCCCCTGCATTGAGAGTGTGGAGTTTTAACCACTGGATCTCTGGAGAAGTCCTTGTTGTTGCTATTGTTTACTCACAAGCCATGTCTGGCTCTTTTCAACACCATGGTCTGTGGCCCACCAGTCTCCTCTGTCCATGGGATTTCCCAGGCACGAAAACTGGAGTGGGTTGCCATTTCCTTCTCCAAGGGATCTTCCTGACCCAGGGGTCAAACCCACATGTCCTGCATTGGCAGGCGGATTCTTTAGGGCTGAGCCACCGGGGAAGTCCAGGGAAGTCCTCACCCAACTTAACCATGAACAAGTCCTTTAAAACACCACGTCTACCTTTCCCCCCTTCTCCAAGGGGAGCCAGTCCTCTCCTGACCTTCCAGGCCCAAGACAGTGGGCTTCTTTTGTCCTGCTCACAGGACTGCACGCTCTCTGATCCCTGTTCCTTGTATCACTTCATCTGGACATGACATTGGAACTTCTTTCTATTCTGATTTTCAAGCGCCTGCTGAGTTGCCTTATTTAAACACCTTGTTGCCTGGAGCTGGTCTCGCCAGCCTCATGATCATAAAGCAAAACCCAGTTATGGAGCCTGGCCCAGTAGTGGCCTACTGTAGGCACTCGATAATGTTATGTTGTTGCTGACTGCATGAATGAATGGATGAATAATGAAGGGCACAAGGAAGGGAGGAAGGAAAATAGGAGAAATAAAAGGAACACTTTTATTCCACTGATAGATTTAATGTCTGTGACACCAAAACACTTGGTTGAGTTGGTGTAATTCTGGGAAAAAGCAGGACCACCTACATATCAACAACATTTTGAACCATCTACATAATTTAGGTAAAGAGCTACATTATTGGTGAAAAAAAAAAAAAGACTGAATAGATAGTTTCAGTGAATGGTCAACCCATTCAGTGACAACTATCCAAGTTCTTTGTTAAACAGACATTCTCTGAGCTGACTGGACATAGAGGAGTTTGGAGGACTTCCCCAGTGGTCCAGTGGCTAAGCTTCCATGCTCCCAATGCAGGGGGGCCCTGCTTCCATCCCTGGACAAGAAACTAGATCCTGCATGCTGCAACTAAGACCTGGCACAGCCAAGTAAATAAATAAATATAAAATAGAAGTAGAGAAGCTTGACACCGAAGTAGCCACCAGCCATTTGGAAAGGACCCCACTGGTTGGGAGCTGATGGTTTCTCACCATATTGCAACTAGGTATAAAGTGGTGACTCACCGCTTGATTGAATCACTTCTCTGCAGCCACATCCCAGATCTTTGCTCAGTTTTCTTCTCTGCCACTGCCCCTTCTTCCTCCATTTCCTCCCCTCCTCTGCTAAGATATTGACTTTTGAAACTCCTGGCTCCATTCAAGACATTGTCTGCAGACCTTTTACCTCCATCAGCCACATCAAAATGACAGTAAAAGAAGAAAAGGAAATGCTTTCAACGACAAAGAGGAGACATGGGTGAATTCGATATTTCAATCCGTTTTTGAAAGACAGGACGTAAATGGCAGGACACAGGAGCTGTGAGCGGCAATGCTGGGAGAGAGGGAGTCCCTTAAGAAGTGAGCTGAGCTGGTCCATCCTCCAGAATCCTTGCACTTCAGTGCCTCTTAGGCTGCTTGAACGTAGTGATGTCCCAAACCGAATTCGTCATCTTCCTCCCTTCCCCTCCTCCACCCTTCCCACCACTGGCTACCTCCACTGCCCCTCTTCCTCCCCTCCTCCCCTCAGCACACCCTCGCCTCCTGTGGTCCTTATCCCAAAGGATGCCATCACTGACCACACAAACCGAAGCACAATCCTTCATGTCCGTCCCTCAAAAACCATTACACCGTGACACAAACCATTTCACGGCATCAATACATGCTCCCATATCTGTTTTCCCAGCAGATCATGAGATTTTAGAGACCATTTCATTCTTGACAGCAATCTCAAAGTGGAGCACATGCTTGGCACATCTGAGGCAGTAGATAAAAATTTTGTAAAGGATCTCTCTCTTTGGAAGAAGATTTGTGAGCATAGAAAAACACTATTCTCTCTTCCCACCCCATGGACTCAAGCATGATGATGCCTTTATCAGCCAAAAGTTTTCCAAATCGAATCACAGAATACTATTACTGCAGCCTTAAACTATCCTGTGAGAGTAGATTGTATTACTCTAATATTATCTCTATGTTATTGTAATGCCACTGTTTGATGCTTGTCTGTTGAAGCTTGAGTGTTGTGATGCCTATGACATCTCTTAATCCCTTTGATGTCCACTTGCATGCCCTGCCTGTGATGGTAAGAGATGACATTAATGCTCAGACAGGTGGTATTGGGATGACGGTGGTATTAGGTTGGCCAAAAAGTTCATCTGGGTTTTTCCTTAAGATGTTACCGAAAACCTGAATGACTTTTTGGGCCAACACACTACTTGGGTGTCAAGAGCTCTGGGTTCATGTCCCATATCTGCCATTGACTCCTCCTGTGACCTTAGGGAAAGTCACAGGGATTAGTCTCTGGATGTAGGTCTTTCATCTTTTTTTATTTAATTTTTTGGTTGTTGATTAACAATGTTGTGATAGTTTCAGGTGAACAGCAAAGGGACTCAGTCATACTTAGCCATGTATCCCTTCTCCCCCAAACTCCCCTCCCATCCAGACTGCCACATAACATTGAGCAGAGTTCCCTGTGCTCTACAATAGTTCCTTGGTGGTTTTCCATTATCAATACAGCACTGTGTCCACGTCCATCCCAAACTCCCTAACTGTCCCTTCCCCCTAGGTCTTTCATCTTTAAGATGGCATAGTTGAACTAGATAACTTCTAGAATTGTGTTTCCCTAAGACCTGTACACACCTGAGCTGATCATTAATCTCAGACCGGAGCAGACCCAGTCCCGTCCTTGGAGCGACCCCACAGGCCAGCATTACCGCCTCAGTTCAGGTAGCCAGTGTCCAGCCGCAAGGACAGAGCTCAGTGACTGCGGTGCTGATCTGAGGGAACAGCCCGCACTTTCATCCTCAGACTCAGAACCTGTGTGAAGAACACCTCTGAAGAAGCTGGACACTGGCTGCGTGTGGGTTTGATCCTTCCTTTGTATCTTCTGCTGTTCTCTCCTTTTGTGTTTTTCTGGAAGGAGAAAATTACTCACAGAGTCCAAGAGACAGAGTCTTCTCTTGGAACACACACCTGCTGATTCCAGTGGTGTTTGCTGTACATGAGATTGCTTGTGGGCTGGGAGGAAAATGTTTCTTATCCTTTTATATATCAAAAAGAAAGGCTGCATTTTTTTTTTTTTTTGGTTTTAGCATTACTAATCTGGTTCAAGGGCTGGAGCTTTCTGGGAAAAAAAAAAATCACAAAGCCTGATTTTCCAGCCTCTGGTTAAAGAGACAGAGAGATAAACAAAGACCTCCCGAAGCCCCCTGTGGGTTCCAAAGGCTTGGGGACGCGTGCTCCGATGCTCACCCTCTCTGCATGCCTCTGGCTCCACCGTAGACTGGGGATGGAGAGCAAGAGGGAGGCAGCACTTCCACAGCTGGATACCTGCTGTGGGTGCGAGGTGTCACCCTGGCTGCTTGGCATCTCATCTGATCTTTTAATTTTCTTTTTTTAAATTTATTTATTTTAATTGGAGGCCAATTACTTTACAATATTGTGTTGGTTTTGCCATACATCAGCATGATCTTTACATTTTCTTTTGCGTTGTGCTGAGTCTTTGTTGCTGCCTGCAAACTTTCTCTAGCTGCTGCAAGAGGAGGCTCTTCTTTGTTGCGGTGCATGGGCTTCT
>SJYX01000593.1:65542-90416 GCA_006410675.1 Oreotragus oreotragus | reverse complement strand
ACTGAACTGAACTGAACTGAAATTATTCCCATCCTCTGGGAAATAACATGATCTTTGTAAAGGAGGAAACATCTCCCACAGGAATTCATCACAAATCCCTGAGGTATTTATGACATTGCACTTGACATTTGCTGCCTAGCACAATAGAAGAACACCGTCTCCACCACACTGTGTGTTCCACTTGGCCTTGGTCATTCTGACTCTTGAAGGAAGCCAAGAAGGGCAACAGATCATGGGGGAGATGCTGATTGGACACTGAGTACACTTGGGTTCAAATCCCAGTTCCATCACTTTCTCATTATGGATTAACACACACAGAGGTAAGTGTTAGCCGCTTAACACGCACATACCGTTTCCTGCTGGACTCTGAGCTCTTTGAAAGCCAAAACATTTTCTCCTTCATCTTGGTGTCCCTCATGCTTACCACCAGCCCATGGTGGGGAAATAAATGCTTCCCCAAGAATAAATTAATACATTCCGGGGAAGTGAGTAAGTGACAACCTCTGGATCCAATGTCACTGACTCTTCAAGCGAGGGCTGGAGATTGGGATTCATAATTGACTTACCTTCACTGAGTCTCTTTCCTCCCCTTCTGTGGTACAATTGTGTCCCCTGAGCGAGCAGACAGGGGTACCCCCCCAGAGTATGTGCTGCATACATTGAATCAGTCCTCTTCCCCTCTCTTTCCCAGGCTATAACCTGGGGTGTGTTTTCCTGGGAACATCTAAGCTGAAGAGGTCCTTCACTTTCAGGCCTCACCATGTCATACATTCTAATTGCCCAACAGCACCAGAGAAGGTTCCAAAATATAGACCCGAACCTGTCCCCTCTCTGCCAAATGCTCTCCAGCGTCCCTCCGCTGTCTACACATCAAGAGGGTGTGTTTTCCTGGGAACATCTAAGCTGAAGAGGTCCTTCACTTTCAGGCCTCACCATGTCATACGTTCTAATTGCCCAACAGCACCAGAGAAGGTTCCAAAATATAGACCCGAACCTGTCCCCTCTCTGCCAAATGCTCTCCAGCGTCCCTCCGCTGTCTACACATCAAGTGTGGATTCTTCGGCTGCCTTGAGAGCTCTTCACCCACAACCTCTGCCGTCTCCAGACATCTCCAACAAGTATTTGAAGTTCTAGACAACTTAAACTAGAGCTGTCCTGAAATACATAATGCGCTGGCACAATCTTTCCCTCTGCCTGAAGCATCCTTTTCCCCTTTCTCCTGGTCAGCATGGCACACAAACTCATTCATTCTTTAAAAAAAAAATTAATTTATTGAAGTATAGTTGAATTACTATGTTGTGTTCATTACTGCTGTATAGCAAGGTGACTCAGTTTCACACGTATATACATTCTTTTTCATATTCTTTTCCATTATGGCTTATCACAGGATATTGAAGATAGTTCCCAGTGCTATACAGTAGGACCTTGTTGTGTATCCATTCTATATATAACAGTTTGCCTCTGCTAACCCCAAACTCTCAGTTCTTCCCTCCCCCACTCCCCTCCTCCCTGTCAACTCCAAGTCTGTTTTCTGTGTCTGAAAAACTCATTCATTCTTCACTATTGCTCAAATAGTGCCTTTTCTGTCAGGGTTCCTATTGCTACCCATTGAATCTCTGTCTCTGGTTGCCTGTGGTGACTCTCTGACATTTGTTTGCAATGCCCTTTCTCTCTTTGTTTTGCTAGACTATTGGCTCTTTGAGGCCAGAGATGATGCATCTTCTTTAGTGCCTAACTTGGTGAAAGTTAGTGTCTCCCCCTAGCTGGGGTCTCCACTGCACCTTGTCCACACCTGTGACTTCACCTGTCACTCTAACCACCCACAGTGGTTCCTGCGGTTTCCCAGGTGGCGCTAGTGGTAAAGAACACACCTGTCAGTGCAGGAGACATAAGAGATGAGGGTTCGATCCCTGGGTTGGGAAGATCACCTGGAGAAGGAAATGGCAACCCACTCCAGTATTCTTGCCTAGAGAATCCCATGGACAGAGGAGCCTGGCAGGCTCCACTGGGTTGCAAAGAGTCGGACACAACTAAAGTGACTTAACACACATGTGATGCCTTTTCCTGCTGGACTTTGAGCTCTTTGAAAGCAAGAACATTTTCTCCTTCATCTTGGTATCGTTCATGCTTACCACCTGCCTGTGGTGGGGAAATAAATGCTTCCCCAAGAATAAATTAGTAAGTGACAACCTCTGGATCCAATGTCACTGACTCTTCAAGTGAGGGCTGGAGATTGGGAGTCAGCTTGACATTTTAACATATTTTCACTTCAGATGCATCTCTTTACCATTATCTGGGTATTTGAGGGGCAGGAATAGAGATGCAGACGTAGAGAACAGATATGTGGACACAGTGGGAGAAGAGGAGGGCCGGAAGAATTGGGAGAGCAGCAGCGATGTGTATCCACTACCATGTGTAAAACAGCTAGCTAGTGGGGAGCTGCCGTTTGGCACAGGGAGCTCAGCTCGGTGCTCTGTGATGACCTGGAGGGTGGGGTAGGAGGAAGGGGATATATGTATAGATATAGCTGATTCATGTTGTTGAATAGCAGAAATGAACATAACTTTGTACAGCAATTATACTCCAATTTAAAAAAATAAATTACAGCTCTCTGGAATTACATCTCTGGTGGGGATTAGGTTCTCCTATGAGGTATACGATGAAAATCAAGCAAATAAAAATCACCGTTGAAAATCACTCAGGAAGGAACCCCTATCGGACGTACTATTCCTCAACAAGCCCAGCTTGGTCCATTTCTTTTCTGCTCTGGAAAGGTTAATTTTCTCTAGTGGAATCCTAGGAATAATTAATTAGCTTGTGTTTAGGGGATCATGCTGAATCGAAAATATGTATCACTACCAGACTGGGTTGGGAGCCCGGAGGGAGGAAGCCAGTATGGGGGTGGGTGATGGGGACATGGCTGGGGGACAATGAATGGGTGGAGGTTGAATCTTTTCGAGTACAGGTGGTTAGAAAAGGCTCACACTGCGAGAGTCAAGGTGAACCCTAAGAGGAGGTCCAAGGATGAAGACAGAAACAGGCTGGGGGTTGGGGATTCAATGCAGGGAAACGGCATGGGTCTGAAGAAAAAGCATGGAGATGCTCAGACAGAATTACAAGGTGTCAGAGCAGGTCCTAAAAACAGAAGGCAGTAAGAGGGCTCTGAGTTCCATGAGATGCCATGTGACAACCAAAGAGGGTTGTCACAAAGGCCCTGGGCCAGTGGCCTTGTTCTAGTTGCAGGCACCCTGAATTGGGGGGCTCCCCTTGCAGGACTTTCTGTGCTACCATGCTCTTGGCTTAGTCAAAGAGGGACGATTTACAGATCTTAATAAGAAATGCTTTAATTGCAAAAGTTAATATTTCCAGGACTTCCCTGGTGATCCAGTGGTTAAGAATCCACCTGCCAAGGCAGGGGACATAGGTTTGATCCCTGGTCCGGGAAGATTTCACATGCTGTGGGGCAATGAAGACCCAGTGCAGCCAAAATTAAATAAATGCATAAAATTAAAAAACAATTCCATCATAAAATTCAAACGTTTACCTTTAAGTACATGAAATAACACTGGAGGGTCCCTCTTAGCATCTTAGCGCCCCTAGTCCTGTTCTCCAAGGAGAACCAACCAGTGTTAACAGTTTAATATATATCTTTCCACATGTATTTTAAGCACACACACTCAGACATGCACAGACATTCACACAGTCATGTTTTTTATGATTAAAAATGTTATTGTTACCTACAGTCTCTTATGTGCTATTTTTTCTCACTTAGTAATACATCACAGCAGCCTTCTGCATTCTTTACTATTGCACCTGATATTTTTCAGAGTGAAGAAGGTCCCCGAAATATCAGTTGCTGGGAGACCATTAAGACCAAATCTTGATATTCTAAGAAAGCTTTTCTTCCATCCAGTTTGGTCTGTTAGCCCCAGTGAACTAGAATTTAAAGATTTATGTTACTAATTATTATTTTTTAAATAAAATCTTGAGGGCAGAGCTTTGCTGGCAATACACACCATAATTATGTTTACTGATTGTCACTACTCCTGAACAGCAATTCACAGTATAAAACTCCAGTAATTAGAACAATAAGCCCAGGTTAATTAAAATACTGGGTAGCATTTGGGCAAGGAGAAAACCCACGCTGGAGATTTTCCAGGCGCACATTCATTTTGTAGGCACTTAATTCGCCCGGGGAGCCAGTGCTGACGAGGTAAGATGCTCCGTGCTAATCAGCACTGGTCCGCCTTTGATCATGCCTGGTACATTTCTCTCCTCTGGCTTCAGGACCAGCTTCAGAGAGCTGATTCCAGCCACTGAGAGAACAGCCCTATAGTTGTTTAGGTCTAATCTTGGGTCCCATTCTTGTGTTATTACCNCCCAAGAAGTTTGGATGCTGTCTGGAGTTTCTTCTGCCTTTGTGCTCCATCTAGTGCTGGAGTCAGCTTCCCGTGGGATGCAGTGGTCCCCATACCCTCCTGGTTGGTGGACTGGGAGTACTATGAACAGTTCCTCCTGCCACAACCAAGGATTCACACGAACTCTGACGGAGGATTTTGGAGGTGATCCCTCTAACATTTTCTCCAGGGGACCCTATGCTCTAGGCTGCGTGAACGGGAGTTCCGCCTGTCACTTTTTATTGACCCTATGGCATTGTCAATAGCGCTGTACATGTCTTTGAGTTCCATGAGGCCAGACCTGTGTTTTTCATTTTGTAGTTTCAGAGCTTTGTCCAAGGCCTGCCTATGGGGGCACTCAATTAAAAAAATCCCCTTGCCACCTCTGCAGGCTTCCCTGATGACTCAGATGGGTCAAGAATCTACCTGCAATGCAGGATATCAATGTTCGATCCCTGGGTTGGGAAGATCCCCTGGAGAAGGGAATGGCAACCAACTCCAGTATTCTTGCCTGGAGAATTCCATGGACAGAGAAGCCTGGCGGCTACAGTCCGTGGGGTCGCAAAGAGTCGGACACGTCTGAGTGACTAACACTTTCACTTTCTCTCTTTTTTTTTTTTTGCCACTGCTACAGCTCCTTTCTACCCAATGATGAATAATNGGAAGATCCCCTGGAGAAGGGAATGGCAACCAACTCCAGTATTCTTGCCTGGAGAATTCCATGGACAGAGAAGCCTGGCGGCTACAGTCCGTGGGGTCGCAAAGAGTCGGACACGTCTGAGTGACTAACACTTTCACTTTCTCTCTTTTTTTTTTTTTGCCACTGCTACAGCTCCTTTCTACCCAATGATGAATAATGAATTCCACAGCTATTTATGGAGGTCTCCTTTGGGGTCAGGTACTGCTCTGGGCACTGTGAGGACTCAGAAATGAATGACTAAGGCATGGCTTTTAGATGCAAGGAGATTACAAGTTATTGGGACGATAAAACACATTTGCAAGTGACTATAAGACATGACTCCCACAAGAGAAGGTCAAAGAAGGTGCCATGGATTGTCAGAGCAAAAGAAGGACACTGGCAGCTAGGGAGATCTGAAAGGGCTTCTTGGAGGAGGTGACATTTTGGCTAGACTTTTAATTAATTTATTTACTTTTGGCTGCACTGGGTCTTTGCTGCTGCACGTGGGCTTTTCTTTAGCTGCGGTGAGGAAGGGCTAGTCCTAGTTGCAGTGCACAGGCTTCTCACTGCGGCGGCTTCTCTTGTTGTAGAGCATGGCCTCGAGGACTCTCAGGCTTCACTAGGTGCGGCAGAGGGGCTTAGTTGCTCCAAGGCAGGTGGAATCTTCTGCACCAGGGATCAAACTCATGTCCCCCGCATTGATGGGCAGATTCTTAACCACTGGACTACTAGGGGCATTCCTGAATAAACTTTTGATATTTCTATAAATAGAATATATTTGGATGTGTAGAGACACATATGTGTGTGTGTGTGTGTGTATGTGTGAGCTTGTGGGTGGGGCTAGTAAAAGATATTGAGATGCTTCCAGAGAGTAAAAGCTCCAAGATAAGCAAAGGCACTGCTTGTATGCATGCAGTGTTACATTCATCAGAGATAAAGCCCTGTTGGGGCAGCAGCTGGCAGCCCCGGGAGTGCCCTGAGTCAGGCAGGACCTCTGCAGTATTGTGGGGCAGGTGAATTTGGAATTGCCTCCCGCTTGCTGCCTTCCTCTTCCCCTTCCATCCTTCTCCCCTTCCTTCCCATTTCCAGACATGCTCTCTGGGTATCTCGGTCTTCCTTTTCTTTCCTTATCAATGCCCATTCTCAAGGAGAGAGCAAATAACTCTCTGCTTGCAAGTGAGTTTGGGTTCCAGGCTGTCCATTAAGAATAGCATTTAGTATGCCTCAGCCCTGGACCGATTTCACCTACTGCAGAGCCATGAGGATGTGGTACCCAAATAAGGTCCTGATGTGCCCTTGGCTTTCTTCCTCTCCCGGAAATTGATGAGAGGGAGTGCCCTGCCTCCTCCGGCCTCGACATCACAGTTGCAAAGCCAAGCGTTCTCAGGTACTTCCCACTGAGTGACTGGCTTTATTTCTCCTTCCTTTAATTAGTGGAGTAAATAAATATAGCAGGATGCCTTGCTAAGATCAAACTGGCTTTTATTTTCCTCCTCTGTTCTTCTGTGCATCCTTCGATCATCAACAGGAAGGCAAGTCACCTCTAGGGTCCTGGAGGGGCTCCTGGGGGCCCTGTGTAAGGCACCCTGGCAATCAACGGGGTGGCTTCCCATCCCTCGGGTGGGTAGAAGAATGATTGCTCTGGGCCAGAAAAGGGTTGGAATAAGCCCTTTTCGTTTTGCAGCTGGAAAAGGAAAAAGCGTTTTACTCCCTGGGCAGGGGGTGGGTGATGCTGTTTCTCAGGAAGCAAAGTGAGTTTAAGTCTGCAAAACATAGCCTCCAAAAAACAAACCTGGGGGAACTAAAAATCTGGAGGATGTCTGTGGGAAGCACTGAGCCCGCTGACTGTTGAGACCCACAGTTCTCTGCACCTGTGGGGGTAGTTTCAGGCACACTCAGCACTGATGGAGTGGTTTTTCCCTTTCTCAAAGGTCCACAGTGTTCCACATCAGGGTCGGGACAGGAGGATGCTCAGAAATACCTGTTGGGCTGCAAAGGACCAGCTGATCCCAACCACATGATAGGGAGGAATCTGGGATTTCCCTGTATTCATGTGGGATTCAGACCCTCCCCTTTCTTGGTCTTCGTAGATGCTGTGATTTGGAAAGGTTCTATGGTGTGGGCAACCCCATGGACTATAGCCCGTCAGGCTCCTCTGTCCATGGAATTCTCCAGGCAAGAATACTGGAGTGGGCAACGATTCCCTTCTCCAGGGGATCTTCCCGACTCAGAGATCGAACCCCCAGTCTCCTACATTGCAGGCATATTCTTTACCATATAAGCGATCAGAGAAACCTCAACACTGTTTTGGTCTATGTAAATGCTACAGTTTGGAAAAATTCTATGGTGGGGTAGGAGGTAGAAAACAATCAAAGCTCCCCAAGCCGAACAACTCCTTTTCAACCTAGGGTGTGACCCTGAGGCTTCCACCAGCAGCTCATGGAGCAGTAAATAGCAGGAGTTAATAGAGATGGGAGAGGTCTCCCACAGCTCAGGGCACCCAGCCCAGGCCCCGGTCTGTGAAAGGCGGGGATAAAATCAGAAGTCGAACATCTTCCAAGCAGATACCGCCTCCCTTCTGAGACCGGTTCTCGACAAAATCCTCTCATAAATTTTGTCTAATTTTTTTTTTTTCGAAAGAGCCCCTCTGTGGTTTAATTTTTGGTAAATGTGATTTCTGTGGAGGCATTCATTATTTCAGTTGGTGGGTTTAGAGCAGCCCTAGTCTTCCATGTTTTAAAAGGTCCCATCATCATTATTATTATTATTATTATTATTTATCGGACAGCTCTTGGGGTCTGATCATTATTGGTCTAGAGATGATTAGAGTAGGAAGGGGCTCTCCAGAGCATCCCGACTCCCCTCTTATCTTCCAGACTGAGATTAAGGAGCTGAGATTAAGTGAAGGTATTGAAATTACCCAAAATCAGAGACAGAGCTGGAGCTGGTGCTGGGACAGTATGTATAGATTTGAGATGTACAGGAGCTTGTTTCAGAATTTTGTTGTTGCAAACACATTGGCTTGTTGACTCATGCTCAGTTTGGGATTGGCTGAATTCCATAAGTAATTTGCTTTCGCCTGTGGAACCCTTAAGTCATGATGTGTCTGTTCTCTGAGCCGCAGACACTCACCTTCCTTCTCCTTATCTTTCCTGGCAATGCGTCCTTCCTGACCACTCCAGGTGGCCTCCTCTGAAAATCCTTTCCTGTTGCTCCAAGGACGTTCAACTCTATCTGTGCCCACTGCACTCTTGTACCTGTTTTGTTAATGAATGTCATAAAATGTCCATCATTCTGATTCAGCCTTGAAACCCTTGCAGGCAGGGTCAGTGCTTGAATTTTGGGGTCTTAGCACCTAGCTTGCAGTAGACATAAAGTTACTTGAACGATGGGACTTCTTTGGTGGTCCAGTGGTGAAGAATCTGCCTGCCAACGCAGGAGACACAGGTTCAATCCCTGGTCCGGGAAGATTCCACATGCTGTGGGGCATCTAAGCCTGTGCCCCTCAACTACTGAAGACCAAATGCCCTAGAGCCCATTCTCCAAACTAGAGAAGCCACCTCTGTGGGAAACCTGTGCACCACAGCTACAGAGTAGCCCCCACTCGCCACAGCTAGAGAAAGCCTACGTGTATCAGTGAAGAGCCAATGCAGCCAAAAAAAATTGGTTGAATGACCACGTGTTTCTTTGGGCCCAAGTGTAGTGTGTTTACATTTAATCGAAGCATAAGCACCTAGCTTGCAGTAGACATAAAGTTACTTGAACGATGGGACTTCTTTGGTGGTCCAGTGGTGAAGAATCTGCCTGCCAACGCAGGAGACACAGGTTCAATCCCTGGTCCGGGAAGATTCCACATGCTGTGGGGCATCTAAGCCTGTGCCCCTCAACTACTGAAGACCAAATGCCCTAGAGCCCATTCTCCAAACTAGAGAAGCCACCTCTGTGGGAAACCTGTGCACCACAGCTACAGAGTAGCCCCCACTCGCCACAGCTACAGAAAGCCTACGTGTATCAGTGAAGAGCCAATGCAGCCAAAAAAAATTGGTTGAATGACCACGTGTTTCTTTGGGCCCAAGTGTAGTGTGTTTACATTTAATCGAAGCATACTTCGTTTCTATTGCAAGTGAAGTGAAAGTATTAGTTGCTCAGTCATGTCCAACTCTGCCATCCCACAGACTATAGCCCACCAGGCTCCTCATTCCATGGCTTTCTCCAGGCAAGAATACTGGCGTGAGTAGCCATTCTCTTCTCCAGGGGATCTTCTGACCCAGGGATCAAACCTGGGTCTCCTGAATTGCAGGCAGATTCTTTACCATCTGAGCCACCAGGGAAGCCCATAGCATGGTTACAGGACTACAAAAATCTAGTCTTACATGTTTTCAGTCTATCAACGATGGAGAGGGCCAATTTATAAATATGAAATCTGAGGCCCAGATAGGAAATTAACTGACCCAGAGATGCACAGCAGTTTTGTATAACAATTAAAACTGCAACCAGGCCTCTGTGAAAATACAAAGCCCTGTTTGCTGATCCTGTGCCACTGTTCAAAATATTTATTACTTGGTTTCATTAAAATAATCTTCCTACAGAATTCTTTGGTGCATAAAAAATAAAAAAGATCAAGAACTCTGTTTTTAGCATTTCTTCTTCTTTTGTTTCTTCCTAATGAAATTATTTTGTTTCTTCCTAGAGGGAAGGATCAGAAATGGCTATTCCTCAGTCGTGGGGGAAGCAAGTCTTAATTCCTCTCTATCAAATTTTTGGTAGAAATGATTCCTTCTTACACAGGGAAGCGAGGTGTACTGAACTTTCATCACATATTTTCTTTTCACTGCGTTTATAGCCCCCTGATGAGAAGCACGATGCCAGCTTAACTAGAGCATTGAAAATGCGCTGCTCTCCTCCAAGCCATCAGCAGATCATGGATGCCATGGCTTAAGCCAGATAGCTTACAGTGTGGGAAATTAAACAACAGTAGGAACGGGATAAGTGGCAATATCCGGTCTTAGTTTGCCCAAGAAATCATGGCTTCCGGGTCAGCTGTCTGGAGCCCAGGAGGGCTCACCATGGACTCATGCTCTGCCTCCCACTCTAGGGAGTGAAAAGCAACAGAGGACACATAGGCACAGAATTAGCCAATGGCAAGAGCCTTCTCTAGTGACTCTGCTTCTGAAGGCTTGCGGGTAGAGGAGGTGGATTGGTCTTTATTTCTATCACAGCAAGCCTGGCTCCTGGATCTCAGATCTTGAGAGATCAGAGCCTGAGCCAGGCAGAAAGTGGGGCAAAGTCAGCTCTGTGTGTGGGTGAGACATGCATCTGAATCACCCCACTCTGCCTCCCGAATGGTAGGAGAGAAGTGAGCAGGGAGGAAGATCCAAATTCGCCAGATTCCAGAATGACTCTTGTCTGCCCAGCCCAGCCCTGCCCTGGTTTTCAAGAAGATTCTCCCCTTTAGCAGCTGGAGGTGTTGGTTGGCAGTTCATGCCAAATTTTGCAGCAAGTCTCTGTTAAGTGCCTGCTGTATGCCCCATTAATCTAGTGAGGTAATACAAGAGAAGTAGGAGTTTTGACTTCTTGACATATCAGACAGTAGGGAAATTCATTCACTCACTCATTCAATATTTTATGAAAACCTGCCTTGCGTTCTATACAGTATTAAATACAGAAGGCAGAAACAGCTAAGCCACAATACCTTCTTTCAATAATGCTACTGTCTGATGGGCTGATGGAAGAGATATGTGCCTACAAAATGGGTAAGGAACATGGAGAGAACAGAATGGGGTGGAAGCAAAAAAGGGGGATATTTCATGCAGCCCAGGTGCCTATGAAAGTAGGTGACACCTTAATAGCATCATCACCACCATCATCATGAAGGATGGTAGAGTTAGTGGCGAAATAAAAGTATGTGTGTACGGCGCACACAGTCAGAGTCATCCCTTTTTAGAATGTGGGAGATGGTTTAACAATTCATGAGAATAAAGGACTAGGAACTGAGACTATCTCTTTCCTGATGTACCCACAAATAACCAGAGAGCAATTGAAAAAAAAAACAGACAAGAAATAACTGAATTCTCATATGCTGGTAGGAGTGGTAACTGGTACAACTGTATTTGGATAACTGGAAGTATTTGCCAAAGGTCAACATAAGGCTCCCCTAGGATATAACCATTCTTCTTCCAAGTACATACTTAACAGAAATGCATGCATATGTTCNCCACAAATAACCAGAGAGCAATTGAAAAAAAAAACAGACAAGAAATAACTGAATTCTCATATGCTGGTAGGAGTGGTAACTGGTACAACTGTATTTGGATAACTGGAAGTATTTGCCAAAGGTCAACATAAGGCTCCCCTAGGATATAACCATTCTTCTTCCAAGTACATACTTAACAGAAATGCATGCATATGTTCACCAGAAGTCATGGACAAGCATATTTACAGGGGTGATATTCCTAATAGCTGCAGAGCACCAGTATAGAACGGATAGATTAACTGTGGTGTATTCATACAGCAAAGCACCATACAACATTAAGAATGAATGAACTGTGCCCATTCACAACAATAAGGGTGAATCTCAAAAATCTAATGTAGGACCACAGCCTACCAAGCTCCTCTGTGCATGGGATTTTCCAGGCAAGAGTACTGGAGTGGGGTGCCATTAGTTTCTGATGTATGGTAAATGATTTGTTTTATATGTACATGATATTTTTCGTTCTTTTCCATTATAGGTTATTGCAAGATATTGCCAATAGTTCCTTGTGCTATATGGTAAATCTCCTTGTTATTCATCCATATTTATATATGGTAGTCTGTATCTGTTAATCCCCTACTTCTAATTTATTCTTTCTCCCCCTTTCTTTCCCCTTTGGTAAACCAAAAGTTTGTTTTCTATGTCTGTTAGTCTGTTTTGTAAATAATTCCATTTGTACTGATGTTTTAGATTCCGTGTATAAGTGATATCAATATAATACTTGTCTTTTCCTGTCTGACTTAATTCATTTAGTATGATAGTCTCTAGGTCCATCCATGTGGCTATAAAATAGCAATATTTTATTCTTTTTCATAGTCTATATTTCATTGTATGTGTGTACCTCATCTTCTTTATCCATTCATCTATCAGTGAGCATTTATGTTGCTTCTGTGGCTGGGCAATTTATTACAAAGCACATTGAATTTCTTCTTCACTGATGTCTGATAACTTGAGTTTTGTAGAATCCACTCAGAGAGAGTCTTCCCTAACCCAAGAATCAGAAGCAACAGGTCAAGAAAAGAAGCACTGGGATAAAAGTAAATGACAATAATAATAATAATGCTTACTTCTGGACTTCCCTGGTGGCTCAGATGGTAAGGCGTCTGTCTACAATGCAGGAGACCCAGGTTCGATCCCTGGGTTGGGAAGATCCCCTGGAGAAGGAAATGGCAATCCACTCCAGGACTATTGCCTGGAAAATCCCATGGACAGAAGAGCCTAGTAGGCTACAGTCCATGGGGTCGCAAAGAGTCGGACACGACTGAGCGACTTCACTTCACTTCACTTCTTCTTCTGATTTCAGGCATCTTTGGCCCCTCCCCATCATTTAACCTTGATAGCAGGTCCAGGCTTCTGAGACCGGTACACTCCATGGCCTGCACCCTTTTGGCCTCTTGACTTCCTGCCCTTCCCAGCTGTGTCCTTCTCCTCCTGTCCTTGTAGTTTTGTGCTTCCATTCTTATCTCATGCTGGTCCTTCTACCTGGAACTTCTCAGTTCCCATCACGGAATTTAGGCAGCAAGGTTTATCCCAGGCATTGTCTTTCCTGCGTGGTCTTTCCACAGGCTTTTCTGGGTTAAGCATCCTCTCTCTGTGTTCCCAGATCCCTGGATGTAACTGTGTGTCAGCATCTTCCTCACTTCCATTGACCCAATCCTGAGGCCCTCAAGGGGAAAAGACAGTGCCATGTGTCATCCACTCATTCATTCATTCAACAGAGATTTATTAGATTCCTATTATATGCCAGACTCTGCCTTAGAGACTAGAGAGAAAGTAATGAACAAATCATAAGATTCTTGTTCCCTAGATGTGTGTACATTCTAGCCGAGGAGACAGCAAAAGGGGAAACAAGCAAGCCAATATGTCCAGAGAACTCCAGAGAAAATGAACACGTGTTGATGTGTGCGAGAGTGCCCGCTGTTTTAGGCAGGCAAGTCTTCACTAAAGAGAGAGCTCTCAGCTGAGACTTCAAGACAAGAAAGAGCCAACTATGTGAGGATCTGAGTCAGGGGACCCAAGTATGAGACCCCAGAGGAGGAATGAGCAAGCGTAGTAAGCAAAAAAACCTAGAGAGGGCCTTGCGGCTGATGGACTAGCAAATCCCAGCAGAAGTCAGGGTCAGCTACCTCAGGGCCTGAGAGTCACAGAGAAAGCAGTGATCTTATATCTGTGTGGTGGGAAATGCTGCGACAGCTCTAAGCACGGAGTTGTAGGATGCGCTTTTCATTTCGCAGAAACCACCTTGGCTGTGTGTGAGGTGAATGGATTTTGCTTTGCATCCCCAGAGCCTAGCTTAATGCCTGCTTCTGTTTCACACCCTGACACCCAAGGCCATGCCGCTTTTCTGCACATGAAAATTGCCTTTTCCAAGGCATGTGCTGTCCAGCAAAAAGGCAAGTTCAGCATCGTTTCCATTCAACACACGGTGCAGAGCTGACTTCCTGCTCCAGCCTCGGCTATCTGCTGGCCTCCACCCAGCTTTTAAAAACTTCCAGAAGTTGACATTGCGGCAGAGATTTGTTTCTCAGTTTCAGGGATAATCCCTTCAGTGTTTGTTCATCCCATTTAGACCTAGCTAGACCACCTTTGATGTTCAAGGAATTGCCTCCAGGCAAGACCACAAGGTGGGGCCATGATGAGGAACCAGGGTACCTTCTCAAGTTGAAGCATTACCTTCTAGAAGATGCTGAAGGCAGGAATCAAGGCTTCTGTTCACTCTGTGACTTTCTTCTAAGACTTCTAACCAGTGAGTCAACCTCAGTATACCTGCAATGACCTGTATTATTAAAAATGAAATTCAAGAAGCAGTGCCCAGGGACTTCCCTGGTGGTCCCTTGGCTAAGACTCCATATTGCCAGTGCAGGGGGCCTAGGTTCAATCCCTGGTCAGGGAACTAGATCCCACATGCTGAAACTAAGAGGTCACATGCCATGGCTACAGATCCTGTGCGCTAGTAAGGATTTTAGACTAGAACTAAGACCTGGAACAGCCAAATAAATAAAAATAAATATTTTTTAAAATGAAGCAGTGCAGAAAGGCATACAGACTGCCACCTGGGAGTTGATGTTCGTGCAACCTGTTTCACATCCTTGGGGGCGGTGGCCCTGAGCACCAGAGAACGACCTGAGCTTTGAGGTCACTCTCAGATCTGTTTGCAGTGCCTTGAACCCATGATGGAGTGAACATGGATAAATTTGTTTCAGAGACTTATCAACCCTGTGGGGATGGAATCTTTTTATTATTATTAGTTTTTGGATTATACTATCGTTTTTAAAATATAGCAACATAATTTAAGAGACTCTGTACTCTCCAGAATTACCCTTCCTGTTGAAATAGAATCCTAAGAGTAACCTTTTTAGAAAACAGCTGTAACCTGTTACCTGTAACCTGAGAGCTCCCTCCCCTAGCTCACTAGCAGCAAGCCCTCGATCTGATCTGGGCAGTTTTGGAATAGCTTGAATCTACCCACCTTCCCATTTCCAAGTAGAAATTCGGGACTTTGTGAATAGCCTAGTCCTCTGAAAAATGCTAAATTGTGTAATCTTTTGACGAGATTGTTTCAAATCTGCACTCACAAGGAAACAGACCTTTTGCCACAGACTGAAACCCACTGACAGTAGTGGCCAGGCTGTGTGCACGTGGCTTGTGTGACGATAAATGGTGAAATGCTAGGTCCAGGGCCCCCTTCCAGATGCACTCTTTGGGACATCCCTGGGGTCCAGTGGTTAAAACTTCGTGCTCCACTCTAGAGGGCTTGGGTTCGATCCCTGACTGGGGGACTAAGACCCATATGCTGCGGGGTATGGCCAAAAAGAAAAAAAAAATCTAGAAAGGAGGATATTTTTTGCCCACATGCCACGGAAGAATGGGCCTATTTCTTTGTCAGCACAGAGAGGCAGCTCCTGAATGGGTCTGGCGCTTGCAGCCTTGGTCCCACATGCCTTTCCACCTCTGCTCCTCCATAACTGCCCTCCTCCTTCAATGGCCCAAATGATGCACTCTCTCCTTCCTGAGCCTCTGCAGGGATTCCAATCCCATCACCACCCGGCTAATTTTGTCCTGGTCTCTCTTTATGAACCACCAGCCGGCTAATTCTGACGCTTTGTCCTGGTCTCTCTTTATGCGTCATCTCCTCCAAGAAGCTCTTGACCTTTCTCCTCCAGATGAGGTTCAGTGACCCTCTTTTGAGCTGTCACAACACTTGGGTTTACCCACATTCTGTTGTATGTCCACTGAAAATGCCTGTCTTCTGGTCAGATCCCATTCCTAGAACATAAATACCTCAAAAATACTCACTTGTCTTGTTTACCATTGAATCCCTGCCACCTAGCATGGTCCTTGGCACCTGACAGCCCCCAACCAATATCTGTTAAATAGTGTGACTCTGCATGCTGTCTGTCTCCTCATCTCTGCAGAGTGAATGACAGTAGGCATTATTTCATGTATGTATTTGCTAAGTATCATGGATGTACCCTGCATTTTGCTAGACATTGTGGTTCAGATGCTAAAGAATCTGCCTGCAATGCGGGAGACATGAGAGACCCAGGTTCGATCCCTGGGTTGAAATGATCCCCTGGAGGAGGAAACAGCAACCAACTCCAGTATTCTTGCCTGGAGAATCCCCGTGGACAGAGGATCCTCGTGGTCTGTAGTCCATGGGGTTGCAAAGAGTCAGACACAACTGAGCAACTAGGCATAAGCATGTAGAATATAGAAAAGAATAGAAATTAGGCATCTTGTCTTGAGGACAGTTAAAGGGAGCCTGTTAACCCAATGGAATGGTTAGAATACATGTACATGATAAGATGTGTTTGGTTAACCATGAAGACTATGAAAGTTCTGGAAAGTTCAATGCATTCTGGAAGTTCCATGAAGGATGCTAGTCCCTGGAGCTTGAAGGACCCTGAAGATTCCCGGATCTTAACAGATGCCCATTCCTTGAAAGATGGTGGTGGAAGGGAGGCAAATCCCCATTCTCTGTTTGGACTTGGAGGGGGCTGCAAGTTCCTTTCCCCTCTTCCTATAGACAGGAACATGACTGAAGGTCGTGTTCTGACATTATCCTTTCTTAACCTGCCTTTGTTCCTCAGTTTGAAACTTACCTCACCACCAAATCATCTGAATTATCAGGTCTTTGCTTGTAAAACACATTAGGAACTCAAAGAGCATCCATGGAATCAGCTGAGAGAGCTAGCACTGAACAGGTCTATGGAGGCTTGTGGTAGAATAGGTGCCCTGGGAATCAAACTTCTGGAAGGTGGAAAATGGCTCAAAGAGAGAAGTCCTAAGACACCAGAGATGGGCTTTGTCAGGGTCAGGTTCTGAGGGAGTGTTTTCTCCTTTCCTGGAATGAATGGATTGGTGAGATGTGTACTTAGCAGACTTCTGGATTAGGGAAATCATGTAGTGTTCATCCAAAGTCATAAACTCTGTCTGAAGAAAAACTCCAGACTAGAAATTATTTTATAATATTTTCCATAGATTTTTCTCTCTGCTACTTAGCAGACTTTCCTGGGACTGATTAGAACGCTTCTCTGCACAGAACACTATAAATGTATTTTCTCAGTGGAGGAATTAAGAGGTCCAGAGTGGTGGAGAGAATATCTTGCTTTGAAGCATCTCTGCTTAAGAGTCCACAGGAAATAAATTACCTTTCCCAGGGTTCTGATTTGATTTTTAATGACTTAGTGAGTGTACAAAACAAGACACTCAGGAGAAAGTACATGCAAATAGACGGAGATCTACATTTAAAAAAAAATCTGTTTCTTTCTTTTGGGATCACAATCCAAACATAAGTATAATCTAAGTAAAGCCAAGGAAAAAGCACCTTTTTGTGGTCTGCAGACGTCTTCTGTTAAATGTATCAGAAGCTTTACACACTAAGAGCTCTAACATTCCCTCTTGGAGTCTTTCATTGAGACTTCAATGTTGTTGTTTAGTTGTTGTTGTGAAGTCATTTGTGACTTTTTGTGACCCCATGGGCTGTAGCCCCCAGCAGGCTCCTTTGTCCTTGGGATTTCCCAGGTACGAATACTGGAGTGGGTTGTCATTTCCTTCTTCAGAGGACCTTCCTGACCCAGAGATTGAACCCATGTCTCTGCATTGGCAGGCCAATTCTATACTGCTGAGCCATCAGGGAAGCCCATGACCAGAGATCAAACCTGGGCCATAGCAGTGAAGTGTTAGTTACTCAGTCATATCCGACTCCTCTGTCCATGGGACTCTTCAGGCAAGAATACTGGAGTGGGTTGCCATTTCCTTCTCCAGGGGATCTTCCCCAACCAGGGATCGAACCTGGGTCCCCCACATTGCAGGCAGACTCTTTTACCAATTGAGCCACCAGGGAAGCTTTGACCCATTGCAGTGATAGAGCCAAATCCTAATCACTAGACCACTAGGAAGCTCCCATTGAGACTTACTGCAGATATATTTATTCACACTATCCATTTACTCCCTAGATGGCCTGTAACTGTTTTGGCTTGAAATCGAAAATCATGAGATCTCTTATCTTGACATCACAAAACTTATTGGGTTGGCCCAAAAGTTGGTTCGAGTTTTTCTCTAAGATGGTATGGAAATATCCAAATGAATTTTTTGGCCAATCCAGTAGAATAAAGAAAGCAAGCCAAATGCAAAGATCAAAAAGATAACATTTTCCTCTACCATAACTATGTACCTTTGTAAGGAATGTTAATCAGGTGACAAATGAGGGAAATTATTACCCGTCATTGTGTAGCCGGGCAGAATGACATGTCTCAGTTCTGTTCTGGTGTTTTAAGTTGCGAACATTTCTTTCCCCCTGAAGCAGTAGAGGGTGCTGTGCTGACATGATTCAAGAGGTGCTGAGTTTTCTATACATGGCTGGGACTTTGGGCTGCCCTCTCTTTTCAAGTCAATTTTTCTTCCCAAAAGAACTAGGAAGAGCAAAACTAAAATGAGTACAAAACCGTGCTACAGAGGATAGGCAACAGATTTTAAGGGAATGTGGCAAATGATCCAATCCCTCTAAAACTCTTCTGAAAGTATACTGTTTGGAAGTCTTTGGAAGAGCGCAAAGTATGGCAAGTTTAAGAAATTATAAGGTGGCACTTGCCTGGTAGTCTGGTGGCTAAGATCCCATGCTGTCAATGCAGGGGGACCGGGTTCAATCCCTGGTCAAGGATCTAGATCTCACATGCTGCAACTAAGACGCAGCACTGCCAAATACATAAATAAAAAGAAATTATCAGGTGGCTGAGACTTTATCTGGAAATAGAAGGCAATATTTTGGAGCAGGGTTTCTACTTTTCACAAATGGTGAAGTAATTCCTAAAATCTCATTACTGTTTGTTCTTGCTCTTTGTATATGGATGACAGTCAAAATGTGACCAATAGAGATTTGAAGTATATTGTAAGACTACCCCATGCTTCTTTCGGAATCACACATTTTAAAGCTGGTCAGCTCCATTAAGTGTAATAGTGTTAATGTTTCAATGTACAGAGACATGGCACCAAGTAGTTGAGTGACTTGTCCAAATCTAGCTGCGTGTTGGGGCTTCCCAGGTGGCGCAGTGGTAAAGAATCCGCCTGCCAATGCTGGAGATGCCAGAGACAAGGGTTCGATCCCTCCCCTGCAGAAGGAATGACAACCCACTCCAGTATTCTNGTGTTTGGTTAACCATGAAGACTATGAAAGTTCTGGAAAGTTCAATGCATTCTGGAAGTTCCATGAAGGATGCTAGTCTCTGGAGCTTGAAGGACCCTGAAGATTCCCGGATCTTAACAGATGCCCATTCCTTGAAAGATGGTGGTGGAAGGGAGGCAAATCCCCATTCTCTGTTTGGACTTGGAGGGGGCTGCAAGTTCCTTTCCCCTCTTCCTATAGACAGGAACATGACTGAAGGTCGTGTTCTGACATTATCCTTTCTTAACCTGCCTTTGTTCCTCAGTTTGAAACTTACCTCACCACCAAATCATCTGAATTATCAGGTCTTTGCTTGTAAAACACATTAGGAACTCAAAGAGCATCCATGGAATCAGCTGAGAGAGCTAGCACTGAACAGGTCTATGGAGGCTTGTGGTAGAATAGGTGCCCTGGGAATCAAACTTCTGGAAGGTGGAAAATGGCTCAAAGAGAGAAGTCCTAAGACACCAGAGATGGGCTTTGTCAGGGTCAGGTTCTGAGGGAGTGTTTTCTCCTTTCCTGGAATGAATGGATTGGTGAGATGTGTACTTAGCAGACTTCTGGGTTAGGGAAATCATGTAGTGTTCATCCAAAGTCATAAACTCTGTCTGAAGAAAAACTCCAGACTAGAAATTATTTTATAATATTTTCCATAGATTTTTCTCTCTGCTACTTAGCAGACTTTCCTGGGACTGATTAGAACGCTTCTCTGCACAGAACACTATAAATGTATTTTCTCAGTGGAGGAATTAAGAGGTCCAGAGTGGTGGAGAGAATATCTTGCTTTGAAGCATCTCTGCTTAAGAGTCCACAGGAAATAAATTACCTTTCCCAGGGTTCTGATTTGATTTTTAATGACTTAGTGAGTGTACAAAACAAGACACTCAGGAGAAAGTACATGCAAATAGACGGAGATCTACATTTAAAAAAAAATCTGTTTCTTTCTTTTGGGATCACAATCCAAACATAAGTATAATCTAAGTAAAGCCAAGGAAAAAGCACCTTTTTGTGGTCTGCAGACGTCTTCTGTTAAATGTATCAGAAGCTTTACACACTGAGAGCTCTAACATTCCCTCTTGGAGTCTTTCACTGAGACTTCAATGTTGTTGTTTAGTTGTTGTTGTGAAGTCATTTGTGACTTTTTGTGACCCCATGGGCTGTAGCCCCCAGCAGGCTCCTTTGTCCTTGGGATTTCCCAGGTACGAATACTGGAGTGGGTTGTCATTTCCTTCTTCAGAGGACCTTCCTGACCCAGAGATTGAACCCATGTCTCTGCATTGGCAGGCCAATTCTATACTGCTGAGCCATCAGGGAAGCCCATGGCCAGAGATCAAACCTGGGCCATAGCAGTGAAGTGTTAGTTACTCAGTCATATCCGACTCCTCTGTCCATGGGACTCTTCAGGCAAGAATACCGGAGTGGGTTGCCATTTCCTTCTCCAGGGGATCTTCCCCAACCAGGGATCGAACCTGGGTCCCCCACATTGCAGGCAGACTCTTTTACCAATTGAGCCACCAGGGAAGCTTTGGCCCATTGCAGTGATAGAGCCAAATCCTAATCACTAGACCACTAGGAAGCTCCCATTGAGACTTACTGCAGATATATTTATTCACACTATCCATTTACTCCCTAGATGGCCTGTAACTGTTTTGGCTTGAAATCGAAAATCATGAGATCTCTTATCTTGACATCACAAAACTTATTGGGTTGGCCCAAAAGTTGGTTCGAGTTTTTCTCTAAGATGGTATGGAAATATCCAAATGAATTTTTTGGCCAATCCAGTAGAATAAAGAAAGCAAGCCAAATGCAAAGATCAAAAAGATAACATTTTCCTCTACCATAACTATGTACCTTTGTAAGGAATGTTAATCAGGTGACAAATGAGGGAAATTATTACCCGTCATTGTGTAGCCGGGCAGAATGACATGTCTCAGTTCTGTTCTGGTGTTTTAAGTTGCGAACATTTCTTTCCCCCTGGAGCAGTAGAGGGTGCTGTGCTGACATGATTCAAGAGGTGCTGAGTTTTCTATACATGGCTGGGACTTTGGGCTGCCCTCTCTTTTCAAGTCAATTTTTCTTCCCAAAAGAACTAGGAAGAGCAAAACTAAAATGAGTACAAAACCGTGCTACAGAGGATAGGCAACAGATTTTAAGGGAATGTGGCAAATGATCCAATCCCTCTAAAACTCTTCTGAAAGTATACTGTTTGGAAGTCTTTGGAAGAGCGCAAAGTATGGCAAGTTTAAGAAATTATAAGGTGGCACTTGCCTGGTAGTCTGGTGGCTAAGATCCCATGCTGTCAATGCAGGGGGACCGGGTTCAATCCCTGGTCAAGGATCTAGATCTCACATGCTGCAACTAAGACGCAGCACTGCCAAATACATAAATAAAAAGAAATTATCAGGTGGCTGAGACTTTATCTGGAAATAGAAGGCAATATTTTGGAGCAGGGTTTCTACTTTTCACAAATGGTGAAGTAATTCCTAAAATCTCATTACTGTTTGTTCTTGCTCTTTGTATATGGATGACAGTCAAAATGTGACCAATAGAGATTTGAAGTATATTGTAAGACTACCCCATGCTTCTTTCGGAATCACACATTTTAAAGCTGGTCAGCTCCATTAAGTGTAATAGTGTTAATGTTTCAATGTACAGAGACATGGCACCAAGTAGTTGAGTGACTTGTCCAAATCTAGCTGCGTGTTGGGGCTTCCCAGGTGGCGCAGTGGTAAAGAATCCGCCTGCCAATGCTGGAGATGCCAGAGACAAGGGTTCGATCCCTCCCCTGCAGAAGGAATGACAACCCACTCCAGTATTCTTGCCAGGGAAATCCCATGGACAGAGGAGCCTAATAGGCTATGTCCATGGGGTGGAAGAGTCCAACACCACTGAACACCAGCAAGTTAGCTGTATGTCAGTGGCAAGACCAGGACTGGAACCTAGAGCTCTTACCCCTCGTTCAAAGCTCTATTTTGCTGCCTGCTTCACGTGTCAGTATTTTCTATGCTGATGGTACATAGTCTTAATATCCTACTATCTATAATCAGAGATGACTTTAGTTTTCAAAACAGTTTACATGCCTTTATCTCACACTTGGGTGCCAAAATATCTTTTGAAAATTCTTCAATGACTTGCTCAAAGCAAGACCTGCCCAGTTTTATGATGGGCTAATGGAGAAGCTCTATGAACCACATTTACACCTACTCAGTCAAGTGTCCTTTTTTCCAGCCCACTTCTTCCTACCTGTGAACTCCCTTCTTAGTGTGTGATTTTGCTATTTTGTGTGAATAGTGGAGTAAAGTTCAACTGACTCAGAATAGGGAGCCTTGGCCAGATAAACAGTAATGCCTTCCTCACTTGAGGCCCAGCGAAGGGTGATGCAAGATGATCAAAAGGGTGATGCAAGATGTTGGGTTTGTAGCACCACCCAACAATACAAATAAAATATTCTGTTTATCAGGGTGCCAGTACCACTGATGCTTCCTGTGAAGGTGGAAAGTTCAGCGGCCCAGAGAAGTCTGTTAAGTATTCTTAAGCCTGTGCCCTGAGAAATACATGCAGATTATCTGACAATTGGGATCATTCCTATAAGGGTGTCTGTAGAGCATCTTTGCAGCTTTCTTAACATACATTCCGTGATGCAGTAGAATGGGAAGACAGAGGCAGGGCCATCACTTAATAAAGTCTGGGTACTTGTTTGTGGGGATGTTGATGAAACAGAACCAGCCATACCGAGGGTCATGCCAGGAAAGTGTAGGCTTTGAATTTCTGCCTTGCCTTTTCTAGATGACTTGAGGTAGGAGAATGGTCACCTGGGACTTCCCTGGTCCCAGGGAAGTTAAGACTCCGTGTTTATACTGCAGGAGGCATGGGTTTGATCTCTGGTCGGGGAACTAAGATCCTGCATGCTTGTAGCACCACCCAACAATACAAATAAAATATTCTGTTTATCAGGGTTTACCCACACTGTACTATGTGTCCATCAAAAATGCCTGTCACCTGAAGTTTGCACAATGGGGCTGAATTTGGAAACCATTCTTGAGATGCAGGAGGGGGTCAGGGAAGAAGCTTCAGAGGGAACTTGAGAATTGCCTAAGAAGAGGAGAAAGATGAGAGAAGAAAGCATGCAGGGATCAGCAGGAAAGGTGTGTCTTCTATGCACAGGAAATGCTCTAAGTGTACACTCCCCCCAGAATCCAGAAACTAAATAAGATCATCAGTGCTTATTAAATGTTGAGAAAATTGATGGGGGATATGCTCTTGTCCCCTATTTTATCATTTCAGGAGACATTCATGATATCAAAGGTTTTTTTTTTTTTAATTAAGAGAAGTACCACTTTACTTAATAGGTTGCAAGCATAAGGAATTTTTATTATGTTAAATAATACTAATAAACAGTATATATTATACTAAGAAAGAACGTACAGGAATAAGCATCAGGACATAAATAAGCTTAAGAAGGAGTTTACTTCTGGTAAGCAAAATTAAGATGAAATCACCTACCACTAAAGCCACCCAAATGGATATAACTATATCATTTGAATACTATGTAAAATTATTTTTTACATGCATTAAGTACTGTTTTTGAAAAATGAATGAACAGTATGTATTTTTTATTCAATGATTATAAAGTACATTTTACTAAATTGTTCTTTAATTCTTTATCAGCCTTCAGGAACCTAAATTTTAATATGATAGATACTTTTAAATAAGGTTTTTAAATACCATAAATACTAATGTTCATAAGGTATTTGCTAATAAATAAGTTATACTGTACTATCAAATATGAGATTTTTCCATTTCCCAATATTTCATGCATTTATTTAATAAAACAAAATTATTTAGAATTTTGTGGAAAAAGGAGTTTGTAAATTATATACCCTTAATAGATTAAGACTAGAGATCTCTTCACGGAGAAGGCAATGGCACCCCACTCCAGTACTCATTCCTGGAAATCCCATGGACGGAGGAGCCTGGTAGGCTGCAGTCCATGAGGTCGCTAAGGGTCAGACACGACTGAGCGACTTCACTTTCACTTTTCACTTTCATGCATTGGAGAAGGAAATGGCAACCCACTCCAGTGTTCTTGCCTGGAGAAACCCAGGGATTGGGGAGACTGATGGGCTGCCGTCTATGGGGTTGCAGAGCCGGACACGACTGAAGCAACTTAGCAGCAGCAGAGATTTCTTCAAGAAAGTCAGAGATACCAAGGGAATATTTCATGCAAAAATGGGCTCGATAAAGGACAGAAATGGTATGGACCTAACAGAAGCAGAAGATATCAAGAAGAGGTGGCAAGAATACACAGAAGAACTATACAAAAAAAGATCTTCATGACCCAGATAATCACAATGGTATGATCACTCACCTAGAGCCAGACATCCTGGAATGTGAAGTCAAGTGGGCCTTGGAAAGCATCACTACAAACAAAGCTAGTGGAGGTGATAGAATTCCAGTTGAACTATTTCATATCCTGAAAGATGATGCTGTGAAAGTGCTGCACTTAATATGCCAGAAAATTTGGAAAACTCAGCAGTGGCCACAGGACTGGAAAAAGTCAGTTTTCATTCTAATCCCAAAGAAAGGCAATGCCAAAAAATGCACAAACTACCACACAATTGCACTCATCTCACATGCTAGTAAAGTAATGCTCAAAATTCTCCAAGCCAGGCTTCAGCAATATGTGAACTGTGAACTTCCAGATGTTCAAGCTGGTTTTAGAAAAGGCAGAGGAACCAGAGATCAAATTGCCAACATCCGCTGGATCATGGAAAAAACAAGAGAGTTCCAGAAAAACATCTATTTCTGCTTTATTGACTATGCCAAAGCCTTTGACTGTGTGGATCACAATAAACTGTGGAAAATTCTTAAAGAAATGGGAATAC
>SJYX01000593.1:0-65086 GCA_006410675.1 Oreotragus oreotragus | reverse complement strand
TACAATGTTATGAACCTCCATCCATAGTTCTTCAGGCACTCTATCAGATCTAATCCATTGAATCTATTTGTCAGTTCCACTGTATAATTGTAAGGGATTTGATTTAGGTCATACCTGAATGGTCTCATGGTTTTCCTTACTTTCTTCAATTTAAGTCTGAATTTTGCAATAAGGAGTTCATGATCTGAGATAGAGTCAGCTCCTGGTCTTGTCTTTGCTGACTTTACAGAGCTTCTCCATCTTTGGCTGCAAAGAATATAATCAGTCTGATTTTCTGTACTGACCATCTGGTGATGTCCATGTGTAGAGTTTTCTCTTGTGTTGTTGGAAGAGGGTGTTTGCTATGACCAGTGTGTTCTCTTGGCAAAACTCTGTTAGCCTTTGACCTGCTTCATTTTGTACTCCAAGGCAAAATTTGCCTGTTACTCCAGGTATCTCGACTTCATTCTTTTGTATTCCAATCCCCTATAATGAAAAAGACATCTTTTATGGGTGTTAGTTCTAGAAGGTCTTGTAGGTTTTCATAGAACCATTCAACTTCAGCTTCTTCAGCATCACTGGTCAAGGCACACACATGGATTACTGTGATACTGAATGGTTTGCCTTGAAAACGAACAGAGATCATTCCGTCATTTTTGAGATTGCATCCAAGTACTGCATTTCGGACTCTTTTGTTTACTATGGTGACTACTCCATTTCTTCAAAGGGATTCTTGCCCACAGTGGTAGATATAATGGTTATCTGAGTTAAATTCACCTATTCCAGTCCATTATAGTTCGCTGATTCCTAGAATGTCGATGTTCACTCTGGCCATCTCCTGTTTGACCTCTTCCAATTTGCCTCGATTCATGGAGCTAACATTCCAGGTTCCTGTGCAATATTGCTCTTTACAGCCTCAGACTTGACTTCCATCACCAGTCACATCCACAACTCGGTGTTGTTTTTGCTTTGGCTCCATCTCTTCATTCTTTCTGGAGTTATTTTTCCACTGATCTCCAGTAGCATATTGGGCACCTGCCGACTTGGGGAGTTCATCTTTCAGTGTCTTATCTTTTTGCCCTTTCAAGCTATTCATGTACAGACACACATTAATACGATGGAGTATTACTCAACCATGAGAAGAGAAGAAAATCCTGTTGCTATTTGCAACAGCTTGAATGAAGCTTGAGGGCATTATGCTAAGTGAAATAAGGCAGGCAGATCAAGACAAGTTCTGTATGATATGTATTTCATATATACATCATGTAAATGTGATCTTAAAAAGCGAAATCAATGGAAACACAATAGAATGGTTGTTACCAGGGGCTGGGCTATGGGGGAAATACTGGTCAAAGGATATAACCTTCCGTTATGATTGACACGTTTTGGGGCCCTAATGTACAGCATGGTGATTATAGCTAATAACCCCTCCTTTCACCTTTGGTAACGTAAGTTTGTTTTCTATATCCGTGAAACTACTTCTGCTCTGTAAATAAGTTCATGTTTGTAGATTCCGTATGCAAGTGATATCACACACTTCTCTTTGTCTGATTTACTGTTCTTGCCTGGAGAATCCCAGGGACGGCGGAGCCTGGTGGGCTGCCGTCTACGGGGTCGCACAGAGTTGGACACGACTGAAGCAGCTTAGCAGCAGCAGCAGCAGCAACAGTATGTTCACTGTCTCTTATACACATCTCAGACTGGTTCCAAATAGGAAAAGGAGTACGTCAAGGCTGTATATTGTCACCCTGCTTATTTAACTTTTATGCAGAGTACATCATGAGAAATGCTGGGCTGGAAGAAACACAAGCTGGAATCAAGATTGCCTGGAGAAATATCAATAACCTCAGATATGCAGATGACACCACCCTTATGGCAGAAAATGAAGAGGAATTAAAAAGCCTCTTGATGAAAATGAAAGAGGAGAGTGAAAAAGTTGGCTTAAAGCTCAACATTCAGAAAACGAAGATCATGGCATCTGGTCCCATAGCTTCCTGGGAAATAGATGGGGAAACAGTGGAAACAGTGTCAGACTTTATTTTTTTGGGCTCCAAAATCACTGCAGATGGTGATTGCAGCCATGAAATTAAAAGACACTTACTCTTTGGAAGGAAAGTTATGACCAACCTAGATAGCATATTCAAAAGCAGAGACATTACTTTGCCAACAAAGGTCCATCTAGTCACAGCTATGGTTATTCCATTGGTCATGTATGGATGTGAAAGTTGGACTGTGAAGAAAGCTGAGTGCCGAAGAATTGATGGTTTTGAACTGTGGTGTTGGAGAAGACTCTTGAGAGTCCCTTGGACTGCAAGGAGATCCAATCAGTCCATTCTGAAGGAGATCGGTCCTGGGTGTTCTTTGGAAGGACTGATGCTAAAGCTGAAACTCCAGTACTTTGGCCACCTCATGCGAAGAGTTGACTCACTGGTAAAGACTCTGATGCTGGGAGGGACTGGGGGCAGGAGGAGAAGGGGATGACAGAGGATGAGATGGCTGGATGTCATCACCGACTCAATGGACATGAGTTTGAGTGAACTCCAGGAGTTGGTGATGGACAGGGAGGCCCAGCATGCTGCAATTCATGGGATCACAAATAGTTGGACACGACTGAGCAACTGAACTGAATAGATTAATGAAGAAAATTGAATTAATTTTGATATTATTTCTGTATTCTTTTCCTTTAGACTTGTAGTGTGTGAAAGTCACTCAGTCGTGTCTGACTCTTTGGGACCCCATGGACTACACAGTCCATGGAATTCTCCAGGCCAGAATACTGGAGTGGGTAACCTTTCCCTTCTCCAGGGGATCTTCCTAACCCAGGGACTGAACCCAGGTCTCTTGCATTACAGGCAGATTGTTTACCAGCTGAGCCACAGGGAAGCCCAAGAATATTGGANGAATTCTCCAGGCCAGAATACTGGAGTGGGTAACCTTTCCCTTCTCCAGGGGATCTTCCTAACCCAGGGACTGAACCCAGGTCTCTTGCATTACAGGCAGATTGTTTACCAGCTGAGCCACAGGGAAGCCCAAGAATATTGGAGTGGGTAGCCTATCCTCTCTCTAGCGGATCTTCCCAACCCAAGAATCAAAGTGGGATCTCCTGCATCACAGACGGATTCTTTACCAGCTGAGCTATTAGGCTTTCTATGTAATATGCACATTATTTATGTAAACATGAATGTAATATTAATATAAAGTGATGAATGGGAAATTGTTCGTCCTTCAGTCGTGTCCAACTCTTTGTGACCCCATTATAGCCCACCACGCTCCTCTAGCCATGGGATTCTCCAGGCAAGAATTCTTGAGTGGGTTTCCATTCCCTTCTCCAGAGGATCTTCCCAACCCAGGGATCAAACCCGTCTCCTGCATTGCAGGCAGATTCTTTACCATCTGAGCCACCAGGGAAGTCCATATAAAGTAATATATTCTCACAAATCACCCATAAATGTACATGTTGGTTCCAGAATATAGTACCTTCCACTGCTTCAGGATGGAAAAGGTAAGTGTGTGAAGAATCTAATGGTAAATAGAGCCAGACAGATCTGACCTAATTCCAGCTCTGCCACCTAAGAGCTATATGACTTTGAACAAGCTTTTTAAACTTCTAGATCTTGTTTTCCTCATTTATGAAATAAAAACACTAATATCCACCTCATGTTATTGTTTAGTTTTCAATTAAAAATATGTATGAATGAAACTGGTTGATGATTGTCGCTTTGTAGACACTCCATCGGTCTTTGCCTTTTCCATCCTCATGCAAAAAGAATTCTAGCATCATATTATTATAATTATTAGATATTTTTCCCTATCTGCAGAAAAACAGTTTTAAGACTCATCCTCTCAATTTCTTGTGTGGAGATCAGTTATGCCCTGAATATGTTGGTGCAGAAATAGACTGCTCATCTAAACTTCACAAAACACGTCATCATTACACATCTCTGGCATACATGTATAGCCTTGTTTTTAAATATCTTGGGTAATCTGGTTGGTTGATTCAGATATTGGCTGTCAGGACATCAACTTAAAGGCAGGCTGGATAAGTGATATTCTGCTACAGTGTTTAAGAAAAGCAATTTCCTTCCTAAAAGTTTTTTTAGGAAACAAGCCTATTTTATTTTATTTATTTATTTATTTATTTTGCGGGGGGAGGTAGCAGTTGTAGTGGAAGAATCATTAATGTAATATTGCTTCTTGGGCAGATGATTCTTCTCAAGAATGTGCCATGTAACCATATGAGCTAAGCACTTTGGCACTCCATGATTCCCACGGAAAATACAACTCCCACATCTATTGTCAATGAAATGATCTCTTGACTGGTTGAGATCAAACCAGTAGTCAGTTTCAAAATTACCTCATAAACCACCAAGACAATAGGAAGAGAAGGCTCACTGTGGCTTACCTTTTCCCCATATTTGGCAATATGATTTTGAAGCTCATTGGTAATGATATTTCAAGGAAATCAAAAGTAGTTCCATACGATGACATGGGAGATGTGGCGACTCTTCTTTTTTTTAATTGAAGTATGCTTTCTGTATAATTTTATATGCTACCAGATATACAGTATAGTTATTCACAATTTTTAAGTTTTACCCCGCTTACAGTTAATATAAAATATTGGCTACGTTCCCTATGTTGTACAATATATCCCTGTAGTTTATTTTATACCTAACAGTATGTTAGGAGAAGGCAATGGCAACCCACTCCAGTACTCTTGCCTGGGGAATCCCATGGATGGAGGAGCCTGGTGGGCTGCCATCCATGGGGTCGCACAGAGTCGGACACGACTGATGCGACTTAGCAGCAGCAGCAGCAGCAACAGTATTACAGTATGATGCATCTTAATCCCCTACTTCTATATTCCCTTCTCCCTGCCCTCTTCCACTGGTAGCCACTAGCTTGTTTATATCTGTGAGTTATTTTGTTATATTCACTAGTTAGTTGTATTTGTTTGATTCCACATATAAGAGATATTATATAGTATTTGTCTTTGTCTTATTTCACTTAGCATAATACCATCCATGTTTCTGTACATGGCAAAATGGAACTGTCAACTCTTTATGTGTCCCTCTAGAAAGTGAGCTGATTCTCCTAGTTCTTACCACCATCTTTCTAACCTTGTAAGGTTACAAATATTAGAATCACGTTTACTACCTGTGAAAAAAAATCTGACGGCAGTGGTATTTTGTTATTTGGGTTTTTTCCCCTGTTTCTGCCACATCCTCTGATAATGATTTTCATGGGCTGGAAGCACTGTAAAGAAAGACATATTTAATTGAATTTATTTTAAGTGAAACCGATAGCTTCACTAGTGATCTCATAACCTCAAAGCACTTTACAAACTGTGTAATCATTGAGGATGCTAAAGATAGTAAATGCAGTGTTTAAAACCTTCACAAATAAATCCATATTTAAATCTTATTCTACCACTAAGTAGCTTTACTTTTGATGTGCCTTTTAAAATCATGGATTTCTTGATGGAGGTATTGAGTTTGGTTGTCTTTGTTTTGTATGTTTGATTTTTTTTTCCAATGTTGTCACTTAGGCCTCACTTTCTAAGATGTTTTATTATATGTAGAAGTAAGATGCTGCCATGACTGTAGCTGTGGTATAAGTAACCAAATATTTTTCTTTAATTAAATTACTGAGTGAGTATCTCTTTTCTATTTCTAAAATAAGGATTAACATATTCCCTTTTTTGTAGAGGCTTTCTCAATATGACCTGCACATTATTATTATAAATAATAGAATTTTAAAAATAGAACATGGTTAGTTTTGTTGGTACTAAACAAGCATAACCCTCATTTAGGTATATGTTTTCTTAAAGACTTTTTTGATGTGAACCATTTTTAAAGGCTTTATTGAATTTGTTACAACATTGTTTTTGTTTTTTGGCCCTGAGGGCATGTCAAACCCGCACCCCAGGTATTAGAAGGTGAAGTCTTAACCACTAGACCCTCAGGGAAGTCCTCACTTTGATTTTTTAAATACAGCCATTGACATGAGTAGCTCATAAATTATAATCTGTGAATGTATTAAATAGAACAATTTTATTAATAGGGAAAAATGTTTTTAAGTATTCTCCATTTCTTTCATCCATCCATTCCATATATTGGTCTTAGGGTCTACTCCTAAAGTTGCTTTCTGCAAACAGCTGGCTTCAGGTGTGAGAGATGTGGTCCCTGCTCCTCTCCAGTGGAGTCCTGGGCATCACCTTTGCTTCGGGTCCTTGTTTTCCCTAAGTTCTTGTTGCCAAACGTGACCCTGGGGCAGCTTGTGAAAGGAAGAATATCCTGAATGCTCTCTTTCCTTTAGTAGGCCCTTTCTGGTTCTGGTTGTAGAAGACTGTGCAAATAGTTAATAAGAGCCCTATTTGATATTTTCAAAGAGTGACTTTCTCTGACACAACTGAGACTTTTGCTGTGTAATAGCAGTCCTCACTTTGTTCATCTTTATACATATCAACAGTGGATGAAGTACTTTGCAGGAGTGTATACTGTCCTCAGACATCAACGATGCTGTTGGCTTTATGGCCACCACCTTGGTGTCCAAGCAGGACCAAAATCTGGAGACAAGAAAGCTGAGAATGAGTGTCATATCAAGCCTCAACTAAGCATGGCCCTTTGGCACAACCATTTCACTTAAGAACCTTTTGTGAGAATAAGGTAATTATGAAATATGTTGGGTTTTGACAAATGCTTTTGAAAAAGCCACATAAATTAGGAGATCATCTCTGATTCTTATGTAAAGAAGATCCCTCCTCCCTTCCCTAACTCACTCTACTCCACACCCTGCTCTGCACCTTGCCTCAGCTTCAATACAACTAACAGATCAAAACTCAGTTTTCCTTTCCATAAGCCACGTTCTTGACATTCCTATTCTTAGTCATGTGTATTTTGGTTCGTGCTTTGATTTTCTTTTTTTCCTCAGGTTTTCTGTTGATACCTACATGAGTGTCAAGGACTTCCCTTTGCTTCTTTTGGGGGAAAAAATATTTTAAAATGACTGTTTAGTGGAAAGTTTTACTTTTGTTTCAGGTTTGGAGGATTT
Source organism: Oreotragus oreotragus (assembly GCA_006410675.1). NCBI lineage: Eukaryota > Metazoa > Chordata > Mammalia > Artiodactyla > Bovidae > Oreotragus > Oreotragus oreotragus. The sequence goes on along the minus strand of SJYX01000593.1, from coordinate 58,057 downwards.
ATTAACCAAAAAAACCACTTATTACAGACAATAAACAATTTCAGTATTTAAAAGAGGATTATTTGACTTAATTTCAATATACAGTCATTAAAAGAAGAGAAACAGAAAACATTAACAGCATGTGTGTGTGTGTGCGTGATAAGTTGCTTTAGTTGTGTCTGACTCTTTGGAACCCCATGGACCATAGCCCACCAGGCTCCTCTGTCCATGGGATTCTCCAGGCAAGAATACTGGAGTGGGCTGCCATTTCCTCCAGAGGACCATCCTGACTCAGGGATTGAACCCTTATCCAAACGTCTTCTGCATCGGGAGGCAGGTTCTTTACCACGAGCACCACAGCATACGCATCACCTAACTGGGCTGACCAGCACCCAGAGTTAAACAGTGCTGGGAAGTCCCTGGTTAACAGCAATCTGTTGGGATAAGATTGAGAAAAGGTCCCAGATAGTCCATCCACTCTGTGGGTGAGACTTCAAATTGCAGTTTTGGGGGCTCCCGCTTATAGTCCTAGACCACAAAGCAATATCATGATGTTATCATCAGTTTGTTTTCAAAAATACATCTCTGAATTTACTTGAACTTTTTTTACAGTGCAGTTTGTTTTTATCTTGTGAGTCATAGGATTTTGTTAGACCCCAGGGGGTTGGCCAGACCTCCATGGGCTGAAGAATTCCAAGACCTACTCTCTTATCTAAACTGCCACCTGACTAGCCATGCTTGCAGGCAGGCACAGAATCCAGGTGGTGTCCAGGCAGGTCAGAAGCAAGGTCAGAGGCCTGCTCCTCTGCTTCTGAAACGTGACTGAAACTTCCTTCATTTTAACTTCCCTAACAGAGGTGAATCTAGAGTCTATAGGGTAAAAAGCCATTGTCGTGAAAAGGCAGCCATAGCAAGCGGCAGTGCAGAGACAGGGCTTCCCCCTCTTCACTTCTAGAAGCCACCTCTCTGGGAGGACATCCCTTTGGAACAGGAGCAGCATCCATCCCCCGGAATTTGAAATACTGAGCTCTGAGTGATGAGAGACTGAGTCATAGGTTATCAATGTGCAGAGGCCTCCTATGCCTCTGCCTCAAGGGCGTACAAGCCATTTTTTTTTTTTTTTACTTGCTGGTCGGAATTTGATTCATTTCCTCTTCCCCCCCAACCTTTGGCTCTCAGATCTAGAATTCTGAGTTTGTCTATAGGAGGGGTTGAGATCTGGCTGGTCCCGAGGAGCCTTAGACTGCTGTGTTAGAGACACAAGCAGATGGTTGGTGGATGATAGTCCATAGAGAGATGCTTCCCATTGAGCCTGTGTGACGGGGCTTGGAGAAGCCCAGTGTGGGATCCAGAGATGCAGTCCATCTCTGAATACCGTCATCATGATTTCACTGACTGCTGAATCTGAAGTCGTTTTCATGGCCAGTCTTTACCACCCATCTTCTCCCTATCCCTCTTGCAGAAACGGTGTAAAGGAACACTTATAAAAATGTGACTTGGCTAAGTGATGGCTAGTGACAGGATGAGTTCACTGAAACATCAGTCTTTAGGAGCTTTTGTCAAAGCCCTCTACAGAATTTTCCAGCCTAAACTGTTCCTGGTGTTATTCAGCCAAGCCTCTGGTATCTGCAGGCACACCGTATGCAAAGCTTGTACAGATTTTATGTCAAGTTGTCTTTACACCTCTGTGATTTATGGCTGTGGAAGCACCAGCTGCCTCACCTCTGTTGATCCTTACTGCAGAAAGCAGGCTATGCCCTGTGAGCCTGGTGAACCAAATGGTGCAGGAAGCTAGTCACTGATTGGGGATTTGCTTTGTCTCTTCCTTGAAACCATCCTGCTTGTTAGAGAATTTTAGGTGTTGAGTAGAGAGGTGTCTTGCTTGGGCTTGCTTTTCAATACCGGGAATTCAGCTTTGGGAGCCTCAGTTGGGATGTAGGTGTGTATAGCAAAGGAATGGGTGGAGGCTCCTAACTAATAGGGAAGGCATCTTTGTAACAGGCTGAGATGTGGGTCTGGGATTCTGGGAAGCAAACACTTTTTCCCAGCACTGAACTTTGATGGGAGGATGCTTTGATATCTGTGGTTGCGGAATAAATATGATTCACTCTGGGGATTCTGCACTGCAGTTAAAGAGACCAGAAAAGGCAAATTAAAAAAATGTGAAAAATTATCTTGAAATACTTCTCAGTAGTTTCGGAACTCCCAAGAACATTCATTTCTTCCTGTGTGTGTATGCTTAGTCACTTCAGTTGTGTCCGACTCTTGGCGACCCCATGGACTATAGCCTGCCAGGCTCCTCTGTCCATGGGATTCTCCAGGCAAGAATGAGAGAGTGGGTTCCCATGCCCTCCTCCAGGGATCTTCCCTACCTGGGGATTGAACCCATGTCTCCTGCATTGCAGTTGGATTCTTAACCCACCGAGCCACTTGGGGAGCCCTTATTTCTTCCTAGTCATTATTTTTTAAAATCTTCAGGATATCATCTTGTTTTTTGATAGTGTTCATGTAACAGCTAGGAACACAGGGTGAAATCTGCCACTTTTGAGCTGTGGGCCCTTGAGATAAATATACAAATCTCTCTGTGCCTCAGTGTTATCAAGTCTAAAGTCTGGAATATTATGTATGTCATGAGGTTGTTTTAATGTTTCAGTTAGATTATCATACTTAATTGTCCTAAGTATTTTATGAGTATTATTTTTATTGTCATCATTAGATCACTTCCTGTTATTATTTATGCTGTGATCTAAGGAGCCATAAACAAGTTTGATTCTACAAAAAAAGAAACTTAAGACTTAAGAAGGAGACTTGAAAAAAAAATATCATATTAAAGATTTTAATCATCTTCTAGGAGGCCCAACAGGACTGAATCATTAATACAAAATTTTATTAGGCTATTTTAGCACTCGTCAAGAGTCATGTAAATGAAGTCATCACTAGCAGCAGCTGATCTAGGAGAGGGATGATGATGGAGATATTAGGACATATTGATCAGTCTCGAATCATCTATCACATAGCTGTGAATAAATCATTTAATTTCACTGGGCCTCAATTTAAAGAAAAAATAAAAAATGTAAAGTCGTAATAATGATTGAAAGTGAAAGTTAATTGCACACTTGTTTCCAGCTCTTGGCAATCCCATGGACTGTAGCTCACCAGGCTCCTCTGTTAATTAAAGAGGTTGAATTAGGTGATATCGAAGGTTTCTTTCACCTCCGAGATCCTAAACATTGCTCAGTGCCTACTGTGTCCAGAACATCTTACTGCTACAAGTGATTGCTGGCAGTTCAAGGCTGTGGTCATATTCTTATTTTATAATGGGGCAGCTGACAACTTAGTTGCTGGTCAACTTGCACATAATTCAGCCTTTATTATGTCCAGAAATTAGTTTGTCCAACTGATATGGTTCCTTTCTTTCAGTCGGTAGATTTTTAGAGACAACAACAAGGAATTTTTTATACGGACTTACGCATTTACTCTAGCAAATATACTCAAAGTGGAGCCAGTGCGTCCTAAAATTGGATTTTAAAGAGTGTATTAGAAACACAGAGTGAGAACGAAGATTACGCTCTTGAACTCACAGACGTAAAAACGAAACTTACTGTTGCCCGGGGGAAAGGGAGAGTTAAGGGGTTTGGGATGAACACGTACACACTTTTGTATTAAAATTGGTGAGCAACAAGGCCCTATTGTGTAGCACATGGAACTCTGCTCAATGTTATGGAGCAGGCTGGATGGGGGCTGGGTTTGGGGGCGAATGGATACATGTATATGTATGGCTGAGTCCCTTTGCTGTTCCCCTGAAACTGTCACAATATAGTTAATCGGCTGCACTCCAATACAGAATTAAAAAGTTAAAAAAAGAAAAAAAAAGATTACGCTCTTGAAGTTCTGCAGAGATAAGTGCTAAAATTATATCTCCAAACACTTTTAGACACTCAAAGGAATTTTATAAATAAGAGATTACTTAATAAAAAGACAATCATGCGCAAGCAATATCTTTTTAAATTTTATTTATTTTGGCTGGTTGGGTCTTTGTTGCAGCACAGCCTTTTTCTCTGTGTGGAGCGAGCAGGCCGCTCTCCAGCTGTGGCGCACGGGCTTCTCATTGCTGTGGCTTCTCTTATTGCAGGCTCTAGAAAACGTGAGCTTCAGTAGCTGCAGCTCCCTGGCTTGAGAGCACAGGCTTAATAGCTGTGGCCACATGCTTCATTTCTTCAGGGCGTGTGAGATCTTCCCAGATCAGGAATTGAACCTGTGTCTTCCTGCAAGCAGATTCTTTACCACTGAGCCATCAGGGAGACTGCCTCAGCAATATCTTTGATGCCAAGACAACTCTGGCCATGAGATGAATACTTGAAATCTCAACAACCCTAAACTGTGCTGAGATTTTTCTCAGATCCATAGATAGAACCTCATCACCAAAGTTGAGAATATTCTATCAGTCAATGGGATCAAATCAGATAGAAATCCTCCAGCCGTGCACTGGGCCAAAGCGTGTCTGTCTGTCCTGTTTTCATAGGACTGAGCTCTTGAGAGCAGTGTGGTACTGGCAGACAGATGAAAGACAAAGGGTTGCTCCCTGGTTTCTGCTCCTCTGAACCTGAGTCAGAATAGAGAAGCAGCAAAGAAAAGTGATGCAACCTAGGAGAACCAGTGCTGTGATCCAAGTTTTCTTCCATGTGCTAGCAATATTGACGTGTCTGGCATGATGATGCTCAGATGTTCTAGTGATGGGGCGGCAGAGATATCTGACTTGTGTAAAATAGCATGTTTTGTAAAAAAGATAACAGGGGAGAAAAAAAGCAGTCATGTTGCTTTAGTATCTTGGGTCTTAGAGTGTCTCTGCCAGGGAAAGTTATAGACTCTCTGTGCTCTTTTATGCTTAGACTGTGTCTTAAAGACTGGTTTCAATATTAGATAACATGTTTTAAGGGTGACTCTGACACTTGGTATCCTGATCAGAAAGGATAACTGGTTTATTGAGAGTCTGGAAACCATCCCTGTGAGTTATGGTTGAATCCTCTGAGAAAGTTTAACTTGGATAAAATAGAGGAATGGCAAATGCCTTCAAATAGGTGAAGAGGGTCTTGTTTTTTTGCTTTCCTGGAAGGTAAAATGAAAGCTGAAAGGCAGATTTCAGGTCATCATCCTGAAGGGCTTTGTAACAGTTAAAATACAGTAGAAATGGGGCAAGTAAGGGGCCATGGGTTTCCTGTCATTAATGTCAATATACTGTAATATGTAAGCATAATGCTTGGTTTCCTTGGCAGCTCAGCAGTAAAGAATCCGCCTGCAATACAGGAGATGTGGTTTTGATCCCTGGGTCAGCAAGATCCCCTAGAGGAGGAAATGGCAACCCACTCCAGTATTCTTGCCTGGGAAATCCCATAGACAGAGGAGTCTGGAGGGCTACATCCATGGATTCACAAGAGAGTCGGATATGCCTTAGCAACCAAACAATAACAAATGCATGATACTATATATATTCCTTTTTTTTGGAAGAGAAAAAAAAAAGTCACCATATTGGTCTTGATTAGAAAACTAACGTGAGGGTAAAATACCTGGGATTTTGGGGAACCAATTACCACTCTTCAAATCTATCATGTGAAAGGGATGAAACATGAAGGCAGAATGACTTTAGGAAGTCAGCACAAAGAAGCGTTCTATAGAGACAGAATATCCCAAATAGAGACAGTATCTTTGGAGAGCATGGTTGTCTCCTTAGGTAAAGTAGGAATGATAATATTGGCTTCCCATTTACCTCAAGACACATTGTGAAAATGCATGACTCAGTGTTCTCAAAGAGCTTTGAAAGGCTGCCGTGGTGAGTGAGTCACAGCAAATGCCTTTCAAAGGCAATTATTTTGATCAGAATGTCACTCAGAATCAGTAGGTTGTCCTGTGAATCACTTGGGGAGGGTGACATAGTTCAAATTTGTTATATCTTCACAAACACTAAAAAATAATATATAATTAATAAGATACTTAGTTTTATATCCTAATTTAAAATCATTTTGTTTTCTGGAGAAAAGAAAACACTGCCTACACTGAGGTCCAATGTCTTGACTTTTTAAATTTCCAAATGTATCTGTGGCATCCAGCCAGGCCAGTTAAAATTATATCAGGTTATTTCATTTTAAATTCATCTGGGAAAAAAAGCCCGCATCTCTGGGAAGTATGAGTAGCAAAAGCAGGACCATCACTGAAGCTGGATGTATCAAAATGACCTGTGCTCTGCAGCCTAATGTGGTTTCCTGGAGAAGTGCCAGCAGAGTCCCGAGAATGAATTCTGGGCTGCATTCTGCAGGAGAGTCAAACTCGGTCTACTCAGTGCACTAAAGGCAGTCAAGGGTCGAGTGAGGGGAGAAGCCCCGGCATATCCAATTACAAACTCCTCTCTGCTCCTTGGGGCTTCCTGGGTGGCGCTAGTGGTAAAGAACCTGCCTGCCAATGTAGGAGCTATAAGAGACTTGTCCATGGGGTTGCAAAAGAGTCAGACACGACTTAATGGCTAAACAACATCAGCAAAAGCGTGCTGAACAGCATCAACCGGCGGGCTGCTGTCCTTTGGGTCATAGAGAGTCGAACACGACTAAAGCGACTTAGCACACAGGCACGCTTTGCTCCTTGACTTTGGATTCTCCATCTGTGCCTGAGCACTGAGCAAGGTTGCATATGCACAGAACACCCATGCCTTCCTGGGAGGTAGAAGAAAGCAAATTCTGACCTGGTCACACCCTGGACATCTAGAAATCATTGATCTTGACATCTAGAAATCAATGATTCTTGCGTTTCTCAAGCTCGCTATCAACATGATTTTGCAACACAACTCAAACCTCCAAGGACAACTAGATTTCCAGTATGTGAATCGTATCTAGATAATACTTCTTTCCACAGGTCTAGGTATACATTTTCCCAGCAGAAAAGTTTAAAAAAAAAAAAAAGTTTAAGAATACTTCAAAAAGTATGTTGACACTAATGATCTGAGCACACTCAATAAAACCAATGATTCTTGCGTTTCTCAAGCTCGATATCAACATGATTTTGCAACACAACTCAAACCTCCAAGGACAACTAGATTTCCAATATGTGAATCGTATCTAGATAATACTTCTTTCCACAGGTCTAGGTATACATTTTCCCAGCAGAAAAGTTAAAAAAAAAAAAAAAAAGTTTAAGAATACTTCAAAAAGTATGTTGACACTAATGATCTGAGCACACTCAATAATATTTTAAAAATAGGAAACCAATTGATGAATAAGTCATTGAGAGGTCCACGTAGTAAAGAAGAAAAAAAAAAGTCTATGTCGATGGCTGTCAGTTTGTTTGTCATTCCAGTTGTAGAACTTCACAAGCTCTCTCTCCGGGAAATTATAGTTTTAGGAATACACTGAGTGGGAAGCCTGCTTAGATGAACTTCCCCTCGGTTGGGCTGCTCTGTGCAGGCCTGCTCACCCTGTACTTGTCCAGCCTCAAGACTGAAGAAGGAGCCCGGAGACCATGACAGTGACCTCAGTGGTTTAATGGATAGGAGATCTTACACGTCTGAAGCCAAGTCCTGGATCAGCATCCCGCTGTATGCACACAGAGCGGGCAGGACATGGCAGCAAGGCTTTACTCCTGGGGGGTTACCAGTTCCGGGGAAATTGATGGCAGGCCGGCTCATTAGTTACGAGGGAATCCAGAAGAGGGGCATCCTCCTCACCCACCTTTGATAAGCTATCACAGTTGTTACCTTTAGTCACTAAGGCATGTTTGACTCTTTTGTGACCGCGTGGACTGTAGCCCGCCAGGCTCCTCTGTCCATGGGATTTCCCAGTCAAGAATACTGGAGTGGGTTGCCATGTCCTTCTTCAGGGGATTGAACTCAGATCGCCTGCTTTGCCAGGTAGATTCTTTACTGTCTCAGCCACCCGGGAAGCCCCAGGCTATCACTGTAGAGACATTCTAAAGATTTGAATACTCACCAGCTGGGGCTGGGGGCAAGTATGTCCCTGTGCTTTAGAGGGAGGGTCAGTCAGCTGGGTAGGGTGTAGATGAAGCAGGAAATGGTGGAGCAGGGGGCACAGACAACAAGAGAACAGCCATCTTGGGTGGCTTGATTATATACCTTTCTATCATCCTTCTATTAAAACCAATAACAACAAAAATCCCTTTGGGTAAATAATATTAAGGACACAAAAATATTTCAGGCTTGGTTTGGAGCTATGTTTTGTGTGCTCTGAAACAAAGCTACAGCCTTTAGGAATTGTTTTTTGGGTCTTTGCTGTCAGGGCCAGTATTTGAGGTCCATAGAGCACTTAGTGGGCTTCCCTGTTGGCTCAGATGGTAAAGAATCCACCTGCAATATGGGAGACCTGGGTTCGATCCCTGGGTTGGGAAGACCCTCTGGAGAAAGGCATAGCAACCCACTCCAGTATTCTTGCCTGGAGAATCCCATGGATAGAGGAGCCTGGAAGGCTGCAGTCTATGGTGTCAAGAAGATTCGGACACAGCTGAGCGACTAAGCACAGCACAGGACAGAACACTTAATTGGATTAGGAATCAAAATATTCTTCCCAAATCCATTGCTTATGAGCTGTGCTCTCTTGAACAAATCACTTCACCTTTCAGAGACTTGGCTCAGATGGTAAAGCATCTGCCTACAATGTGGGAGACCCAGGTTCAATCCCTGGGTTGGGAAGATCCTCTGGAGAAGGAAATGGCACCCCACTCCAGTACTGTTGCCTGGAAAATCCCATGGACAGAGGAGCATTGTAGGCTACAGTCCATGGGGTCGCAAAGAGTTGGACACGACTGAGTGACTTCACTTTCACTTTTCAGAGACTTGAGTTTTCTCAGGTATAAAATGATAGGATGGATCTAGAGAGTTGCCTCAGATCAAGTTCCTTAAGAAACAGATTCAGAGAGAGATCTGAGCACAGCGAGTTTGCTGGGGAGGGCTCTTAGGAGTGCCTTGAAGGAGGGAAGGCTACGGGTAAGATGGACTGCTCTTTATTAACAACAGGATCCTCAGCTGAAGCCCTTTACCCTAGAACTGAATTACATGGGGGTCAGCATCCAGGCATTCGTGTGCCACTTTGTCCAGTTATTAAGACTTCCCCCAGGGAAAGATGTGGCTTCAGGCAGGAAGGCTCCTTTAGGCTGAGGGGAGTTCTGTGACAAAGAGTAAGCTTTGAGTTGTCATTAGGCAGCATTTCCTGTAGTTTAGTGAATAAGTATCTCCGAAGGCTCCGTCTAGAATGAGTACCACAGCATCGCTATGATGGTCACAGCACTATTTTCAGTATTAAATTCTGTGGTGTTAAAGTATTGTGTAGGCTCTGAAATCAGAGTTTTTTAAATATCTGGCTGCTGATGAAATTTATTCTCTTCTATGTATATATTTTCTCCCCATCTAGAGTTCTAGAACTTTCCACTTCTAGCACTTTCATGTCCACTGAGGAAAAAGATTTTTATTGTTCTACTTTTATAGCTTCTATTAGTCCTCCTTTTCAGACAGATAGGCACTATTTGACAATTTCGTTTGCATTTTTGTGGCACATAAAAAAAAAAATCCAGGTAATTCCCTGGTGGTCCAGTGGTTAGAACTTGGTGCTTTCACTGCCCGAACCCGGGTTCAGTCCCAGGCTGGGGAACTAAGATCCTGTCAGTCTTGCAGCACAGCCAAAAAAAAAAAAATTCCATAAAATACTCATTAAAGAAGTTTCTGTGAGTTAGTTTCTCTTTTAAGCTATCTCCGAATTTATTATTTTTATTATTTAACTGTTCCCAATTTTCATTTCTTCATTAGAAAATATTTCTTCTTCCTACCTCCTGGCCATTACTCTCCATTCTTCCAGTCAACTTACAGCCAATAATTTACCCCTCTCTTATTAGTATTTAGAAAACACAACTCTTTACATAGAGAAGGTTACCTTTTATCTGTATTCAAAATCATATGCCCCAGGGACCTTTTGATCAAAAGAGAATGAGCGTGGAGGTAACGGAAGGAAGTGTGAGTAGTGAGTTGATGAATAGACGAGGAGCTGGTTAAGGAGAGCAGAATATGATTAAGAGATGATCATTGCACACTAGCGCGTGATGTGTGCTTACGGAAACTTGATGACCCAACCTTGAATATCTGACTAGGGAAATTACATAGGTGTCTGGGCTTTTCCAAAAGTGTGCATGCCATTGATCAGTGTCTTAGAAAAACTTATTCAACGAATGATGACAATATCAAATGGGACTGAAAGACATTAGGCAAGAGGGTGATGACAGAAGTAAAAAAAGATACAGGAAAGGAAAAATAAGGATGGCAGTTCTTCAACCCATGATGAGGCAGTCAACACACTTCACATTCCGATCCCGATCCCATTCTTTCGATGCAAGCACCTTTCTTTTACTCTATTGATAAAACAAACAGACAAAAAACAAACAAGAGGGACTTCCCTGGTGGTCCAAGGGTTAAGATTTTTGCTTCCATTGCAGGGGGCACAGGTTCGATCCCTGGTAAGGGAAGTAAGATCCTGCATGCTTTGTGGCAAAACAAAACAAAAACAACCTCATATATTTACTGTATCATTTGCCTTATCCACGGTTCAATCACACATCCCTTAACCCACCACCAACCCACCATCCACACGTCAAGCAACAGTTACTACAGCCTCCGCTTCTACTTAACATTCAGTTTCATTCAGGCAGCTACTCAGCTGGCAATTAAATATTAAAAAAAAAAAAGAACAAGAGCATCTCTTTCACCTGAGGCATTGCTTTGTCCTCTTTTCTTTCTGACATGCCTTCTTTCTATTTTCTTTCTAAGTCCAAGTAGAATATTGAATGACTTCTCCATTGATCCACATTTATTCTATTTTGAGAAGGTTCCGTGACCCACTTCTAGACAGCCCCAGATTCAACAGTCAGTTTTCTGTGTGCTCCCATAGTCTTCCTTGGAATCATGACACGTAGGACATTCTACTACAATTATTTGTTTCATGCAAAAGATACCTGTTTAGTGTCTCTTACATGTCAGACATTAATTGAAGTGATTTTGCAAATGATAGTCTGTCTGATCTTCATCAGACTCCATGAAGATAGGTACTGTTATTTTAATCAGTTTATGAGTCAGAAAACAGAGGCATAGGGAATTGACTACATTTCCTATGGTCTCATAGCTAGTAAGAAGCAGGGCTAGGATTCAAGCCTGGGGTCTGGTCCCACAGTGCTTGCAGTTATCCACTATGCCACACAGCTCTCCGTCCTTCGTTAGCTGATCTGTGAACTCCCTTCTTCCCATGGTAAAAATACCTTTTTAAATTATGTAATAGTACTTGTCCATTGTCAAGCCTAGTCAAGGTCTAAAATATATTGAAGAAAGAAAACATCACCTAGAGTCCTTTTACCCTGAACCTGAAAAAAATCATTAAAATGTTGATTTTAGTCAGTTTGTGCATTTGTTTAATGTACCACCTACCCACACCCACACGGATAATTAAATGGGACCATATCATTATCTTTTTTTTTTTTAATCTGAGATCTTATTGGCCCTCCTTCTCCCAGTGTTGTCTGTCCTGGTAATATTCTTTAAAAATGGATGTGTGGGGAAAATCCATTTATTTTCTTTTCTCATGGCCTCATGTCTCATTTACATTCATGAAAATAGTTGGTTTTTCAAAAATGGGATCATTTCAAGTCTATTTGTGTGTGTGTTGCTTTTCTCCCTCCACAATCCCTCCCAGTCGTTTGGCAAAGTCATAGTTCGTTCTTTTAACCAGGAACATGACATTGACCCCATGGTGCGTTCCACTTCTATTCTATGGCTTGGTTTTAGGGTCTGGACTCTTGAAAATGATACAACGGCTATCTATTTCAGACATTGTACTGAGCACAGTGAGATCCTCCTGAATAAATATTTATTTCATTTTTTTAAAATGAATTCCTATGCATTGAAGTCAGATTTTTAGAAAGAATAAACTTAGTTTTCCTTAACTTATGAAATGAATGTGATCCTGAATACTGAATACATACAATTTCAGTAAGGAAATGATAATTTAAATCTAGGAGAAGAACTTGCTGTTATACATGTTTTCAAAGTTAAACAAGTGTCATTTTTTTTGACTGATATGAAAATCAGATTTTAATATAGAATGTTTGCTTAAAGTCATCTACTGTGAACCAGTATTAAAACACCTCTATTGACAACAGTTCATTCCTCAGCTACCTTGTGCTTTGGGATCTGGGTCCTATTTTTCCAGTTTACTTTCCTACTACAGGTAGGTAGGTTTAGTCACTCAGTCGCATCAGACTCTTGCGACCCCATGGACTGTAGCCGGCCAGACTCCCCTGTCTATGGGATTCCCCAGGCAAGAATACTGGAGTGGGTTACCAATTCCTTCTCCAGGGGATCTTCCCAACCCAGGGATCGAACCCTGGTCTCCCACATTGCAGGGAGATTCTTTACCATCTGAGCAACCAGGGACGCCTACTATGACTGGGTACAAATACTTGTTCTGCTGACCGCTCAGCCTCTCAGGGGAGCAGAAATGAATCTCATAAACAGAGTTTTGGGTGAAGTAGAAAAGAATAGCTTTCTTACCTTTCCAGGCAGAGGGCCACACAGCAGACTTCTGCCTTGGAAAACTGTGTGTCCCTACCCAGGAGGGTTTTCTAGCAACAGATCAAGGGTGGGGCTGCCGCCGAGATCCTGTGCAGGATCTCAAGTGGTGTGCCTCCTAATCTTAATGACCTTCTCTGGTCCCTGAGTCCTGCCTCAGGTAGTTTCTTGGCTGCTCTTCCCTTGATTAGCAGCTGTTCAAATCCACCCTTTGGATTTGAAAGGGAAGGCCATGGAAGCTAGAGTCTTGCCTACAAGAAATGGGGTGGAGATGTGTATAAGAGACAGCACTTTCACTTTTCAGAGACTTGAGTTTTCTCAGGTATAAAATGATAGGATGGATCTAGAGAGTTGCCTCAGATCAAGTTCCTTAAGAAACAGATTCAGAGAGAGATCTGAGCACAGCGAGTTTGCTGGGGAGGGCTCTTAGGAGTGCCTTGAAGGAGGGAAGGCTACGGGTAAGATGGACTGCTCTTTATTAACAACGGGATCCTCAGCTGAATCCCCTTACCCTAGAACTGAATTACATGGGGGTCAGCATCCAGGCATTCGTGTGTCACTTTGTCCAGTTATTAAGACTTCCCCCAGGGAAAGATGTGGCTTCAGGCAGGAAGGCTCCTTTAGGCTGAGGGGAGTTCTGTGACAAAGAGTAAGCTTTGAGTTGTCATTAGGCAGCATTTCCTGTAGTTTAGTGAATAAGTGTCTCCGAAGGCTCCGTCTAGAATGAGTACCACAGCATCGCTATGATGGTCACAGCACTATTTTCAGTATTAAATTCTGTGGTGTTAAAGTATTGTGTAGGCTCTGAAATCAGAGTTTTTTAAATATCTGGCTGCTGATGAAATTTATTCTCTTCTATGTATATATTTTCTCCCCATCTAGAGTTCTAGAACTTTCCACTTCTAGCACTTTCATGTCCACTGAGGAAAAAGATTTTTATTGTTCTACTTTTATAGCTTCTATTAGTCCTCCTTTTCAGACAGATAGGCACTATTTGACAATTTCGTTTGCATTTTTGTGGCACATAAAAAAAAAAATCCAGGTAATTCCCTGGTGGTCCAGTGGTTAGAACTTGGTGCTTTCACTGCCCGAACCCGGGTTCAGTCCCAGGCTGGGGAACTAAGATCCTGTCAGTCTTGCAGCACAGCCAAAAAAAAAAAAATTCCATAAAATACTCATTAAAGAAGTTTCTGTGAGTTAGTTTCTCTTTTAAGCTATCTCCGAATTTATTATTTTTATTATTTAACTGTTCCCAATTTTCATTTCTTCATTAGAAAATATTTCTTCTTCCTACCTCCTGGCCATTACTCTCCATTCTTCCAGTCAACTTACAGCCAATAATTTACCCCTCTCTTATTAGTATTTAGAAAACACAACTCTTTACATAGAGAAGGTTACCTTTTATCTGTATTCAAAATCATATGCCCCAGGGACCTTTTGATCAAAAGAGAATGAGCGTGGAGGTAACGGAAGGAAGTGTGAGTAGTGAGTTGATGAATAGACGAGGAGCTGGTTAAGGAGAGCAGAATATGATTAAGAGATGATCATTGCACACTAGCGCGTGATGTGTGCTTACGGAAACTTGATGACCCAACCTTGAATATCTGACTAGGGAAATTACATAGGTGTCTGGGCTTTTCCAAAAGTGTGCATGCCATTGATCAGTGTCTTAGAAAAACTTATTCAACGAATGATGACAATATCAAATGGGACTGAAAGACATTAGGCAAGAGGGTGATGACAGAAGTAAAAAAAGATACAGGAAAGGAAAAATAAGGATGGCAGTTCTTCAACCCATGATGAGGCAGTCAACACACTTCACATTCCGATCCCGATCCCATTCTTTCGATGCAAGCACCTTTCTTTTACTCTATTGATAAAACAAACAGACAAAAAACAAACAAGAGGGACTTCCCTGGTGGTCCAAGGGTTAAGATTTTTGCTTCCATTGCAGGGGGCACAGGTTCGATCCCTGGTAAGGGAAGTAAGATCCTGCATGCTTTGTGGCAAAACAAAACAAAAACAACCTCATATATTTACTGTATCATTTGCCTTATCCACGGTTCAATCACACATCCCTTAACCCACCACCAACCCACCATCCACACGTCAAGCAACAGTTACTACAGCCTCCGCTTCTACTTAACATTCAGTTTCATTCAGGCAGCTACTCAGCTGGCAATTAAATATTAAAAAAAAAAAAGAACAAGAGCATCTCTTTCACCTGAGGCATTGCTTTGTCCTCTTTTCTTTCTGACATGCCTTCTTTCTATTTTCTTTCTAAGTCCAAGTAGAATATTGAATGACTTCTCCATTGATCCACATTTATTCTATTTTGAGAAGGTTCCGTGACCCACTTCTAGACAGCCCCAGATTCAACAGTCAGTTTTCTGTGTGCTCCCATAGTCTTCCTTGGAATCATGACACGTAGGACATTCTACTACAATTATTTGTTTCATGCAAAAGATACCTGTTTAGTGTCTCTTACATGTCAGACATTAATTGAAGTGATTTTGCAAATGATAGTCTGTCTGATCTTCATCAGACTCCATGAAGATAGGTACTGTTATTTTAATCAGTTTATGAGTCAGAAAACAGAGGCATAGGGAATTGACTACATTTCCTATGGTCTCATAGCTAGTAAGAAGCAGGGCTAGGATTCAAGCCTGGGGTCTGGTCCCACAGTGCTTGCAGTTATCCACTATGCCACACAGCTCTCCGTCCTTCGTTAGCTGATCTGTGAACTCCCTTCTTCCCATGGTAAAAATACCTTTTTAAATTATGTAATAGTACTTGTCCATTGTCAAGCCTAGTCAAGGTCTAAAATATATTGAAGAAAGAAAACATCACCTAGAGTCCTTTTACCCTGAACCTGAAAAAAATCATTAAAATGTTGATTTTAGTCAGTTTGTGCATTTGTTTAATGTACCACCTACCCACACCCACACGGATAATTAAATGGGACCATATCATTATCTTTTTTTTTTTTAATCTGAGATCTTATTGGCCCTCCTTCTCCCAGTGTTGTCTGTCCTGGTAATATTCTTTAAAAATGGATGTGTGGGGAAAATCCATTTATTTTCTTTTCTCATGGCCTCATGTCTCATTTACATTCATGAAAATAGTTGGTTTTTCAAAAATGGGATCATTTCAAGTCTATTTGTGTGTGTGTTGCTTTTCTCCCTCCACAATCCCTCCCAGTCGTTTGGCAAAGTCCTAATTCGTTCTTTTAACCAGGAACATGACATTGACCCCATGGTGCGTTCCACTTCTATTCTATGGCTTGGTTTTAGGGTCTGGACTCTTGAAAATGATACAACGGCTATCTATTTCAGACATTGTACTGAGCACAGTGAGATCCTCCTGAATAAATATTTATTTCATTTTTTTAAAATGAATTCCTATGCATTGAAGTCAGATTTTTAGAAAGAATAAACTTAGTTTTCCTTAACTTATGAAATGAATGTGATCCTGAATACTGAATACATACAATTTCAGTAAGGAAATGATAATTTAAATCTAGGAGAAGAACTTGCTGTTATACATGTTTTCAAAGTTAAACAAGTGTCATTTTTTTTGACTGATATGAAAATCAGATTTTAATATAGAATGTTTGCTTAAAGTCATCTACTGTGAACCAGTATTAAAACACCTCTATTGACAACAGTTCATTCCTCAGCTACCTTGTGCTTTGGGATCTGGGTCCTATTTTTCCAGTTTACTTTCCTACTACAGGTAGGTAGGTTTAGTCACTCAGTCGCATCAGACTCTTGCGACCCCATGGACTGTAGCCGGCCAGACTCCCCTGTCTATGGGATTCCCCAGGCAAGAATACTGGAGTGGGTTACCAATTCCTTCTCCAGGGGATCTTCCCAACCCAGGGATCGAACCCTGGTCTCCCACATTGCAGGGAGATTCTTTACCATCTGAGCAACCAGGGACGCCTACTATGACTGGGTACAAATACTTGTTCTGCTGACCGCTCAGCCTCTCAGGGGAGCAGAAATGAATCTCATAAACAGAGTTTTGGGTGAAGTAGAAAAGAATAGCTTTCTTACCTTTCCAGGCAGAGGGCCACACAGCAGACTTCTGCCTTGGAAAACTGTGTGTCCCTACCCAGGAGGGTTTTCTAGCAACAGATCAAGGGTGGGGCTGCCGCCGAGATCCTGTGCAGGATCTCAAGTGGTGTGCCTCCTAATCTTAATGACCTTCTCTGGTCCCTGAGTCCTGCCTCAGGTAGTTTCTTGGCTGCTCTTCCCTTGATTAGCAGCTGTTCAAATCCACCCTTTGGATTTGAAAGGGAAGGCCATGGAAGCTAGAGTCTTGCCTACAAGAAATGGGGTGGAGATGTGTATAAGAGACAGCACTTTCACTTTTCAGAGACTTGAGTTTTCTCAGGTATAAAATGATAGGATGGATCTAGAGAGTTGCCTCAGATCAAGTTCCTTAAGAAACAGATTCAGAGAGAGATCTGAGCACAGCGAGTTTGCNGTGGGGTTGGGGCACAAAAAGACTTTTGTGCCCAAGAGCCCCACTAAGTCCTTCTGGGTTTCAGCTCTGCCCACACCAGGCCATTGCCAGCCCTGTAAACACATAGGTTCTTTCATACAACTAGGTCTTTGTTATCCCTCAGCTTGGAGTAACGTTTTTTCATTCCCACAATTCCCACTGTTAATTTCTGCTCATCTTTTCCTAGGCTGAAGTGCTTCTTTCTCTGCAAAACATTCTCGAATCTTCTCTCCTGATCACTCTTCTACACAGTTCATGACTTTGATTCCTTTGATCCCCTTGAATCTATCCTATACTAAAGCACAGCACCTACATCTTCTATTTTAATTCATCTATATCACCTATAAGACTGTGCTTTTTTTAAAAAATTTAGGATTAGGAGACTGTAGAGATGCAGGTTCAATCCCTTCATCAGGAAGATGCCCCAGAGAAGGAAATGGCAACCCACTCCAGTGTTCTTGCCTGGAAAATGCCAGGGACAGTGAAGCCCGGGTGCGCAACAGTCCATGGGGTCACAAAGAGCTGGACACGGCTGAGCAAGCACACATCATATATTAAATTTAGGATGTGGTTTTCATCTTTTTCTCTAGTAGTCTTCTCAGCGTCTAGAAGGTGTTCAAATATATTTGTTGAATGAGTGAGTAGAGACAAAATAGAAATGTTCTGGATCGAAATCATGAGAACTTCCCGGTAATCTCTAATATTCAAAAGCTCAGTGGCATCTTAGAAAAAAATAATCTGTGAGCTCTGAGGCTTTCCAGAGGGCACTTCCTCGGAAAAGGAGGCGTGAGGGTTCTGATCAGTCCTTGAGTAAATATCCTTTGAGGCCCCTGATTATTCAGACGTTGACAAAAGAAAGGCTCTCCAAGTCCTGCCATTATTACTATAAGGAAGTCCCAGCTCAGATGATTCATAGTTAAATATTTGCATGTCCTCTGGCTAAGAAAAATAAAAGCCATGGCATTCCAGAACCTGTAAGCATGTACCATCTAGGGACTTTCCCAACTATTTCTCCTTACAATCTGGTAACCAAGGACGTCTTGTTTTATAAAAGCAAGACATGGGAAATGGAGAGGAAGTAGAACAGATATCTCCTTGGAATTCAGTGTGTACCCAGGCTAACAGACGAATGCTTAAAATTGATAATTACTGTTTTGATACTTTGATATTTCTGTTTTCTGTTCTCTGCCATCAGCTAGAAAGATGATGGAGCATGGTAAATGTTATGAACAAAGAAGGGAAAAATACAAAGAAATTGTTTTCCCAAACCGTACAATGGGCTGAGCTCACAGTCCATCAGTTCAGTTCAGTTCAGTATTGACAAAAGAAAGGCTCTCCAAGTCCTGCCATTATTACTATAAGGAAGTCCCAGCTCAGATGATTCATAGTTAAATATTTGCATGTCCTCTGGCTAAGAAAAATAAAAGCCATGGCATTCCAGAACCTTTAAGCATGTACCATCTAGGGACTTTCCCAACTATTTCTCCTTACAATCTGGTAACCAAGGACGTCTTGTTTTATAAAAGCAAGACATGGGAAATGGAGAGGAAGTAGAACAGATATCTCCTTGGAATTCAGTGTGTACCCAGGCTAACAGACGAATGCTTAAAATTGATAATTACTGTTTTGATACTTTGATATTTCTGTTTTCTGTTCTCTGCCATCAGCTAGAAAGATGATGGAGCATGGTAAATGTTATGAACAAAGAAGGGAAAAATACAAAGAAATTGTTTTCCCAAACCGTACAATGGGCTGAGCTCACAGTCCATCAGTTCAGTTCAGTTCAGTTGCTCAGTCGTGTCTGACTCTTTGCGACCCCATGAACTGCAGCACGCCAGGCCTCCCTGTCCATCACCAACTCCCGGAGTTCACTCAGACTCACGTCCATCGAGTCAGTGATGCCATCCAGCCAACTCATCCTCTATCATCCCCTTCTTCTCCTGCCCCCAATCCCTCCCAGCATCAGAGTCTTTTCCAATGAATCAACTCTTCGCATGAGGTGGCCAAAGTACTGGAGTTTCAGCTTTAGCATCATTCCTTCCAAAGAAATCCCAGGGCTGACCTCCTTCAGGATGGACAGTCCATAGACACCACCAGTCTGGGTCCTCTGTGGAGCTCAGTGTCAGCTCCACTCCCCTTGGTGGGCAATTTAAATGAATTTCTCTCACAACAGCCCCAGGTCTTCAGTGTTATTATGTCCATTTCCCAGATAAAAAAGATAGAAAATAGATGTTAGGAAAAGTTTGGGGTTGGCCAAAAAGTTTGTTCGGGTTTTTTTAAGCCACCCCGAACAAACTTTTTGGTCAACTCAATTTAGTTGCTTCAGTCAGCATTTGAACTCAGGTGGTAAAGAAGGCGGCAGTCTGTAGAGAATTTCAGAAGTGCTGTGTAGAAACTTCTGCCTCTGGACCCATAAACCTATTTCCTTATTGCATGAAAACATGCCTTTATAGCTTTATTTTTTTAGGCAATGGAGTCTTAATATGTCACTAACATAAGTCTCCACAAAATTTACAATCCATTTACTACTCAGTGTGGGTGAGCTTATCAAATTCTTTCTAGAAAATTATTCTCATGAAGAAGCAGAAACGGTTCCCTGTTATCCTCCCCTGTCTTCATACATGCAGTGCCCAGAAAGCTCTCTATGACAATTCTTTACCAAAACGTTGTTATTCTATAGGCCAGAAGGATATAGTTGTTCATATTTAATAATATGGGTAATGTTTGAGAGCCTAAAAACTACTGAGGAGACTCTTCTGAAAGCCCCTACACTGAAAGATTTTCCAAAACTGGGGGGATAGGGGCTTAGGCTCGATCAGAAAACCAAGATCATGGCATCTGGTCCCATCACTTCATGGCAAATAGATGAGGAAACAATGGAAACAGTGAGAGACTTTGTTTTTTTGGGCTCCAAAATCACTGCAGATGGTGACTGCAGCCATGAAATTAAATGGTGCCTGCTCCTTGGAAGAAAGCTATGACTAACCTAGACAGCATATTAAAAAGCAGAGACATGATTTTATCAACAAAGGTCCATCTAGTCAAAGGTATGGTTTTCCCTGTGGTCATGTATGGGTGTGAGAGTTGGACCATAAGGAAAGCTGAGCACTGAAGAATTGATGCTTTTGAACTGTGGTGTTGAAGAAGACTCTTGAGAGTCCCTTGGACTGCAAGGAGATCCAACCAGTCCATCCCAAAGGAGATCAGTCCTGAGTGTTCATTGGAAGGACTGATGCTGAAGCTGAAACTCCAATACTTTGGCCACCTGGTGAAGAACTGACTCATTAGAAAAGACCCTGATGCTGGGAAAGATTCAAGGTGGGATGAGAAGGGGATGAGTTGGTTGGATGGCATCACCAACTCAATGGACATGAATTTGAGCAAGCTCTGGGAGTTGGTGGTGGACAGGGAAGCTGGAGTGCTGCAGTCCACGGGTTGCAAAGAGTCTCACACAACTGAGCTACTGAATTAAACTGAACTGAGGGGGCTTAGGCAGAGAGGATAAGAAGTGACAAGCCCCCAAGGCAGAGATGAGCCTATTGTGTCTCCAAAAAAAATTTTTTTATGGATGTAATAATCCTATCAGTCTATTTCTCTATTTGCAGTAACTACTTGCTTTCTTGCTTATTTAATTTTTGTTGTGAGGCTTGTGGGATCTCAGTTACCAGACCCCCTTGCAGTAAAAGCATAGAGTCCTAACCACTGGACCCCAACGGAATTCCCTCAAAAATATTTTTTAAAGTCCCTGGGACCCAAGGAATGAAGGGAAGAGTCTGGCCAAGGTCAAGTTACACAGGAATTTGTAGGCCAGTGTAGGGTTGAGATTTTATTCTGAATACAATGTGGAGTATTTTAGAAATTTCAGCCAGGGGCTCACCTGTTCTGAGTGGACCTTGTGAAGAGCACTGAGGCTGCTGGGTGACCAGTGGGCATGGCAGCCAAGGGCACTATCGTGAGTCTGCGGCTGCGTCCAGGCGAAGCAGGATGGTGGCCAAACCACGGTGGTTTCAGTGAAGATGCAGACGTTGCTTGATTTGTGATCCACGTTTGAGGTAGAGGCTGCATAAGATCAGTGGTATTTCTCATGCCTTTAAATAGGGACCACACAGTCTTTGCTTCATTCAGTTCAGTTCAGTTCAGCCGCCCAGTCGTGTCTGACTCTTTGTGACCCCATGGACTACAGCATGCCAGGCTTCCCTGTCCATCACCAACTCCCAGAGCTTGCTCAGACTCATGTTCATCAAGTCAGTGATGCCATCCAACCATCTTATCCTCTGTTATCCCCTTCTCATCCCGCCTTCAATCTTTTCCAGAATCAGGGTCTTTTCCAAGGAGTCAGTTCTTCACATCAGGTGACCAAAATATTGGAGTTTCAGCTTCAACATCGGTCCTTCCAATGAATATTCAGGACTGATCTCCTTTGGGATGGACTGGTTGGATCTCCTTGCAGTCCAAGGGACTCTCAAGAGTCTTCTCCAACATCACAGTTCAAAAGCATCAATTCTTTGGTGCTCAGCTTTCTTTACAGTCCAGCTCTCACATCCATACATGACTACTGGAAAAACCATAGCTTTGACTAGACTGACCTTTGTTGGCAAAGCCATGTCTCTGCTTTTAATATGCTGTGTAGGTTTGTCATAACTTTCCTTCCAAGGACTGCTTCATATGAACATGTGATTAGTTCTGTCCCTTCCTCAAAATCAAATTCTGATTGAGAGCAGAACTCTGAGTGATTGAATAAACAAAGGGAGTTACTGGCCTGGGGGAGGAGGGTGGGTAGTTGAGACAGTGAAAGAAGGCACATCAAGAAGGCACATCACCTATTAAACAGCACTCCTGGGCACCAGGGATTTTCTGGTGGCTCGGACAGTAGAGTCTGCCTGCATTGTGGGAGACATGAGTTCGATCCCTGAGTCGGGAAGATCCCCTTCCTTCTCCGAGAACACTCCAGTATTCTTGCCTGGAAAATCCCATGGCCAGAGGAGCCTGGCAGGCTACAGTCCATAGGATCACAAAGAGTCGGACATGACTGAGCGAGTTCACTTTCACTGCCACCTGAGCACCAAACCTGATGTTCTGCGAGGTCTATTTTCTTGTGACAGTGGCAGAGCTGGAAAGATCTGTGGGTGTCATCTAAGCTAGTCATCATTTCAGAAATGAAAAGACTTACGAAAAGTGATTGAAATGGCTTAACTGAGGTCACAGATCTAGTTCTTGGTGTTACCAAATTTAGAGCTTTTGTCTCCTGGCTCCCAGTACTATGCTTCATTAGAACTTTTTCATACATAACCTAATTTGTTCCTAATAGTTTTACAAGACACAAGCCCCAAATTTAAAGATTATTCACTGTTTGCATTTAGTCATCCAAGGTGTTGTTTGGAATTTTAGGACAAATGTAACACATCATTAGAATTATTCCCACTTGTTTTCTCTCTTTAACAGGAGTAACCATGAGATGGGGGCACTAGTGGTAAAGAATCGCCTGCCGATGCAGGAGACCTAAGAGACGTGGGTTCAACCCCTGGATTGGGAAGATCCCTGGGAGAGCATGGGGACCCACTCCAACGTTCTTGCGTGAAAAATCCCATGGATGGAGGAACCTGACAGGCCACAGTCTATAGGGTTTCAAGGAGTCAGACATGACTGAAGCAACTTTGCATGCATGCATGCAACCATGAGATGAAATTTACCTTCTCGATTTTGGTTCAGATGGGTTGCCATACAGTCTTAACCTGGTACATGGCATACCATCATATAATATTCTACAACAAGAATGTCTACCCCTGAACCTCCAGGATCTAATGCTAGATGATCTGAGATGAAGTTGATGTAATAATAATAATATAAATAAAGGGCACAATATATGGGGGCTTCCCTGGTGGCTCAGTAATAAAGAATCTGGCTGCCAAGCAAGAGACACAAATTTGATCCTTAGGTCAGGAAGATCCCCAGAGAAGGAAATGGCAACCCACTCCAGTATTCTTGCCTGGGAAATCCCATGGGCAGAGGAGCCTGGTGGGCTACAGCCACGGGGTTGCAAGAGTTGCACACAGCTTAGCAGCTAACCAGCAACAACAGCAGCACAATAAATGTAATGTGTTTGCGTCANAAATGGCAACCCACTCCAGTATTCTTGCCTGGGAAATCCCATGGGCAGAGGAGCCTGGTGGGCTACAGCCACGGGGTTGCAAGAGTTGCACACAGCTTAGCAGCTAACCAGCAACAACAGCAGCACAATAAATGTAATGTGTTTGCGTCATCCCCAAACCATCCCTCCTGCCCTGGTCCTTGGAATAATTATCTTCCACAGAACTGATCCCTGGTGTCAAAAAGGCTAGGGACCTCTGTCCTACAACTATCCAGTGTGTTTGATAAGCACTCAGCATTCACTGTCATCGTGAAAGATAGCCTTGAAACATTTGTGTGGACACGAGAAGGATGCTGGGCGATCAAGCAGTCGGGTAGACGAAACTGGATTCTTTTCTCAGACAACTTGGACTTGTCTTCACAAATCTAGTGCTGGTTTTATGAAACCTTGGAAAAATTTCATTCTCAATGAGCCCAGACCCCAGTAAGAGAAAAATGACCTGTAGTTTATGGGATGTTTTTACATCCTTAAATGCAGGGACACCTTATAAACATATGGTTGCTGTCATTCTTCATTGAAATCTTTATCAACTGGTGAAATGGTACTTCGATAAGTACAAATGTGCCAAGGTGCCCGTTCTGTAATAGGATGTTTCTATTTAAGCTTGTTAGCATCTCAAGTAGTAAGCATCTCACCGTAATGGTTTCGTCTGTCTTCGAGTCCCTAGTTAAGCCCTTGGGAGCTCAGTCCTGCCAAAGGAGCTTCAAGGGAAGTTCAGAGCTCAGATCCAACTGAAGAAGAGAGAAACAAGATAAGGAATAAATCCCTGATAAAGCAGATGAAAAAGGCAAATCTGCTGCTGGTTTGAGTGACTGGCACCGAGAGGTGGGAGCCAGATAACTGCCATTTTGTGGAGTCACGGTGTTTCAAAGAGGAGAACACTGCGGAAGCACCTGTTTTCTTCTTGCCATTATCTTCCTGTGCTCTGGCACTTCTGCCCTAAGCAGCCTACCTGGCTGTGACAGTTTGAAAGCAAAAAAAAAAAGAAGTTGAATGTGTACCCTGGATGCATATCGTTAATAAAAAGGGCAGAGACAATTCAAATGGTAATCCAAGAGTAACCATAAAAACGAATTCATCATTTCCTTTCCTGTGTCTCTATATCCCAGGAACTCCCTTTCTCTCTCTGACTTCTTGAAGAAGAGTTTAAAACTAATGAGACTAAGTATCTTCATCAATGAAATACTTTAATATGGTAGCACTGACTTTAAAAGGTCATGAAACTTGATAGACAGCATATGAAAGTAGTCCCTGTGTGGTACGGAAAACTGAGTTTTGGCCCTAGCAGGACCTTGCCAGGTGAACATCCAGAAAACCACGTGGCTCCTAATGCTTTGTTGTGTATGTCTATTAAGTGGGGATGATAACAATTACAATAACTCACACTTAATGAGGAGTTTTCATGTTAGATGTCCTGTTAAGAGCGTTCCATGCATTATCTAATTTAACTTTCACAACCTATTTATGAAGTAGGAATTTCTCAGGCAAGGAAAATGGGGTTTAATAATTGGCCTTTGTCAGAGCCATTCAAGAGCAGAGGAAAGATTCCAACCCAGGCAGCAGGACTCGTCCCCGTGTCAGCCTCAATTTCATGTTAGATGTCCTGTTAAGAGCGTTCCATGCATTATCTAATTTAACTTTCACAACCTATTTATGAAGTAGGAATTTCTCAGGCAAGGAAAATGGGGTTTAATAATTGGCCTTTGTCAGAGCCATTCAAGAGCAGAGGAAAGATTCCAACCCAGGCAGCAGGACTCGTCCCCGTGTCAGCCTCACCTGGAGGTTGAATGAAATACTGTTTGTAAGCATGGGAGTGAAAAATATTCTCAATAAGAAAGGTTTTTCTTTATCATTTATATTTTAAAAAATAGATCATAATCTCAAAACAAGTGTGTTATCTAAAAAATGTGTTTAGCTAGGTTGGAGGCAAGGGCCTTTAAAAGTCAAGCAGGAATGATTTCATGAAAACTTGATTTTCTCCTTCCCCTCAGTTGCTGGAGGGTGAGCTGGGAATGGTTGTAGGACTTCTGTCATAGAACTAGATATATGGGCACAGGAAATGAGAAATGTGGCACTGTTGCACAGTGCCCAGAGATAGATTAGCCGTGTGATGTTATATTCGTGTCACATTTCATAGTGTGTGACAATACACAGGCATGTACACATGCACACACACACACACACACACACATACACTTTTTATCCTATTTGGGGCTGCCATCTGCAGAGGCAGTCTTAATGACAGGGATAATCCTGGCCCAATTGAATCATTCTGAAATTGAAAAGTTTTAGGATGGTACATGCATGCTTAGTTGCTCAGTGGTATCTGACTCTTTGCAACCCCATGGACTGCAGCCCACCAGGCTCCTCTGCCCATGGATGTTGGTACAATATCTGTCAGCTCCCGGAGAGAGAAAAACTGCGTTCTGTGCCTCATCCCCTCATAGCTGCTTGATAGGAGCACCACGTCTGCCAAGATCCCTTTGGTAGCCAGACTTGAGGTTGGTGTTGCCAGAGCACTTTGAAACTGGTGTGAGGATGTAATAATACTTCCTTCTGGTAGAGGATGTCTTGAGGAAACAGAAATGGAATTACGTAAAGGAACTGATATGTACCACATACATTGGCTGGATGTGCCAGCCAGCAAGCTCAGCACTTTATAATTATTGTCTCATATAACCCTCATCACAGGCCTCCAAACTAGGTTTTGTTATCTCCTTACCACAAAGAATGAGGGCTCAGAGAAGTTTAAGAACTTTCCAGAGTCATTCTGAGAATAACTGTCAGAGCTGGGATTCTAACTCATTTCTTAGATCATACACCCTATCATCTTTTGCTATCATAGAAGTCAACAAAATACAGCAGTAGACCAAACTGACATGATGCCTGGTTTTGTCAATAAAGTTTTATTGGAACAGAGCCATGCCCATTTGTTTCTGTATTGTCTATGGCTATTTCCACAGTACCACAGCCTGGTTGAATAGTTGCAACAGAGATCATATAGCCCATAAAATGTATAATGTATCAACATTTAGCTCTTTACAGAAAAGCTTTGCCAACCCTGCACAATGCCAGAACACTGCAGAATCAGCTCAAATAATTTATCACAGTGTGTCTACATTTTTACATGTATTTCCAAAACCCAGTGGGTATAGGTCTATAGACTTCCTACTTTAAACCCAGCTTCATCTAATACATGTGTTTTGTTCCAAGTAGGAGGCATGAGGAAACCTAAATTCCAGACAAATCTCCAATCATGAGTCACGTGTAAGAGGGTTCTATGTATCTTGTATTTCTAGAGCATGTTACTTTCATAGAAATAGAAGTGCTTCCTAAATCTGTTTGTTTAGCAGGCAGGTGAAAAACTAGCCTCCTTTGGTAGAGAGGAGAGAGGAGTTATTCACTCAGGGGGAAAAGAAATGAGACATGAGTTAGCTCACAAGTGAAACCCACATTACGTCATCTGCCGACTCTATGCTAAAAGTGTAAGGTCATAGGAGTGAAGTATTTGGCTGCCAGGGTTTTTAAACTCTTAGATATCTGAGGCACATTTGAGGTTCTGCAGATTCTGTGGATTGTGAGGCCAGAGGATAAAACCGAAAGAGTGGCAACTCAGTTAGAGCTGCCTTGATTCCTGCCTGTCGCGCACCCCACACAGGCGTGGGCAGAGCTGGCCAGTTTCATTTGTTTCTTGTCTGTGCCCTTCCTCAGGTGGTGATGGATATGCGATATTCTCCGTTCTTATTTTTATTTTTTTTGTTTTCTAACTGTTTTATTCACTTTCAGACTGACATATCTTTTCCCCAGTTACTCTTTTTTTAAATTAATTTGTTTATTTATTTTACTTTACCATATTGTATTGGTTTTGCCATACATTGACCTTTTTAGAGAAAACCATTTCACAGTGTTTGAAAATAGATAAAGGAAAGGCACAGACATTTTAAAAGAAATCTTGTGACTTCTAAAGCATAAATACAGAAGTATTTCTGAATTAGTGAACAAACTATTACAAACTACTTTTTAAGTGCCATTGTAGTCACAATAACCCATGTAATTCCAGTTAAAGTAATTTATACTGTGTAAAGGTAGAGAAAGGCCTATTTGAGTGCATATATAAAGCACTAATTAGTATTGAGTTGAACAAAAAGTTCATTTAGACTTCTTCATACCATTGTATGGAAAAACCAACATGAACTTTTTGGCCAGCCCTATATATTAGTTTAAAGTATTTAATATTAAAAATACTTGAAAGCAATGTGTCCTATGTGAGCATCTGCTTTGTAATTTTTAATGCCATTTTTTGTCATAATCCTCCCATTTGTTTTTTTAATTAATGATATCATTCATAAAAAATATATTTAAAAGATTATTTCAGCCAAGTCCATCTCTGTGTTACTTAAGTTCATGTTCATGCATAGATTTTTTTTTTAATGGGTTAAATATTCAGAAATTTGCACACTTCAGGCAGAGTCAAAAATCTCTAAGTAAGTTAACAGAATGAGAGAAAATACTTTAAAGCATATGTCTGATGAGTTAATATCCAAAATTTAAAAGGAACTCCTACAGCTCAATAGCAAAACAAATCAGAAAAGAAAAAGAATAGTAGCAAGATTTTAAAGTGGGCAAGGGACTTTAATAGAAATTTCTTCAAAGAACAAATACAGATGGACAGCAGGTACATGGAAAGATGGTCAATATCACTAATCATTAGGGAAATGAAAATCAAAGCTACAAAGAGATATCACTTCACACCTATTAGAATGGCTACTAATATTATCCAAAAAACAAAAGTTGGCAAGAATAAAGATAAATTCTCACTCTTGATGGGAATGTAAGGAGTAAGTAGGAATGTAAATTTGTGCTGCCGTTATGGAAAATACTACGGAAAAATTTAAAATAGAATTGCCATATAATTCAGCAATTCCAAAATCTGAGTATTTACCCTCAAAATTTGCAGTAGGGCTCTTGAAGAGGTATTTGTACTCCCATAGTCATTCAGAATCATTTACAATAGCCAAGATATGAAGGCCACGTAAATGTCTATCAGTAGATGAACAGATAAAGATGTGGTGCATATATACATACAGTGAAATTTTATTCAGGCTTTAAAAATAAGGAAATCCTACTAGATTTAACAACACAGATGAGTCTTGAGGACATTATGCTACATGAAATAAGCCAGTCACAGAAGGACGAATACAGTCTGATTCCACTTCTAGAAGTATTTAAAGAAGCCAAACACATAGAGGCAGAGAGTAAGTGGAATGGTGGTTGTCAGGGGCTGGGCGCAGGTGAAACGGGGAATTGCTGCTCCATGGATGTAACGTTTCAGTTATGTCAGAGGAATAACATGTAGAGATCCGCTGTACAACATCGTGCCCATGGTTAACAGTACTGCATTGTACACTTAAACACTTCTTATGAGCGTAGATCCCATGTAAAATGTTCTTACTATAATTTTTTTTTAATCTCAAAGCTAAATAAAACCCATTAGGAAGCAGCCAAAATAGCTCATAAGTTTCCTGTTTTAAGCTCAGCTCATGCTCTGTTATGTGCAGTTTTAAATATGGTACGCCTGTTTTCCCACAATAGAACAGGTTGAATATTGAACATTCAAAAATGAAAGCGGGACTAACCATCACAAGATAAGGTTTGTTCACGCTGTGCTCGGCACTGGTCTGAGTCTTTTGCAAGAGTTTCATCTTTCCAACAATTTCAATGAGTGCTACTGTTAGTATTTTAATGCAGAAACTAACACGCAGAAAGCTTTGATAACGGATGAAGTTTGCACAGCTGATCGGAGGCAGGGGCCAGGTCCACAATAATCTAGATTCTTAATTCCAGGGCTTGATTGCCTCCCCAGAAAATTCCACTCCCACCTCTCAGCTGCTTCTTGATAATTTTGTTAAGTTATAAGATTGAAAGAGGGAAGAGAAGGGGATGACAGAGGATGAGATGGTTAGATAGCATCACCGAATCAATGGACATGAGTTTGAGTAAACTCCTGGAGTTGGTGATGGACAGGGAGGCCTGGCAGGCTGCAGTCCATGGTGTCACAGAGAGTCGGACACAACTGAGCAACTGAACTGAACTGAATGTCATATTTACTTTTCTAATTCTATGTGAATTTCAGGGTCAGCATTAATGGTCGTCTCCTCACAACAAGTTTTGGGCTTCCCTTGTGACTCAGCTGGTAAAGAATCCTCCTGCAATGCAAGAGACCTGGGTTTGGTCCCTGGTTTGGGAAGATCCCCCAGGGACGGGAAAGGCTACCCACTCCAGTATTCTGGCCTGGAGAGTTCCATGGACCCTATAGTCCACGGAGTCACAAAAAGTTGGACACAACTGAGCGACTTTCACTTTTAAACAACAAGTTTAGAAATGTTTAGTTTAAGTTTCCTGTACCATATTTAAGAAAACAGATGAATACTGGTGCATGTTATAAAGATTTAACTTAGACAAGGTGAATGGAAGTAGAGGTTTCTTTCTTAAAAATAAACAATCATCTGTTTTCTAGAAAATTCTCTGACATGCATCACTTCATTCCCTAACAATGCAGGACAAATGGGGTGTTACTCTTATGTATGTCAGAGGTAGATAGACTTAGATTCAGGCAGGAGCCATTTCAGTTCTGCAGAGCAGTCTGGGATGATTAATGAATACTAATTGATGGTGATGAGATCTTTAAGAATAAGAAAAATAAATTGTCTTCTGGAAGTGTTCTTGGAACCTCCCCCTCCTCACCTCATTTTGAAGTTGTGGATAGACATGATGGTTTTACAATGCCAAAATAATCTGTTCTGAAGAAGAAAAAGTTCATTTAGCCATTTAGACAGCCTTATACTGAAGTCACTGACATAGGACTTTGAAACTATTTGAACAGCTTGTTTTGGCTGTCTGTAAATATATATAATCTTCCAAATGCAAACTTCAGAAAATGTTTCAAAGAATAGTACGTAATTCCTATTGGTTTCATTTCTTGTCAGCTTTTATTGTATGTATTTAATCCAACTTGTTAAATCTTCTTATGAACATGAATACTTCCCATTGAACAATATCATATTTAATTTTCCAATTCTATGTGAGGTTCAGGGTTACCTCTTCAATTGAGAACCTTAGTATACAGTCTTATATAGATTAGCAAATGTTTACCTTTCATAAAAGAAATTTAAAGAGTACTCTGGTTTGTTTATGCGTTTTCTAACGGTCCTTCCTGCTATTAACTTCAGAAACATTAAATGTCCACTTAGTCCTGACATATACATGGCCTCGATGACCTAACAGGCAGATTTGCAGAGCAATAACCTTGCCAGCTTATGTCAGCCAGAAGTAAGAGGGAAGGTGGTAGTGGTGAATCTGTTTTTATTACTTGCTGCTTAATCATCATGAATCAGAGGCTTTTATGAGAAATCTTTAACCATCCCATGACAGATTTGCTCACCAAAGATGTACAGATTTTTGCTTTATTCAGAAAATTATTTAAGCCCTAATTGTGCATATGTAAGAAATTGTTGAAAAATTTAACAGTTATGCTACATCAGATATTACATTGTTCCGAGGTCACTTTTCTGATGTCATCACATCCTATAAAATGTGATTTTAAAAATTCAATCCTGCTCAGAAGGAGTCCATTAGAAGAAAACTGTCTATATAAAATTGTAACTCAAAACATACTCAGTCTCCCCAGGAAAATAACAGCCTGACGGTGATGACCTTTACAGGAAGGTCACTGTAACACAAAGGAATTCCTGTGAGGTAAGGTAGCTTAGTATCTAAAACCTGAAAACACATCAGGATTACTAAAGGAACTTAAAAAATATAGGTTAGGTCTCCTCAAGATATGAGAAGGTGGAGCTCATGCAGATGGAATTACTCCATTTCACTGCAACCACCTGGGCTCGTAGAAGTGGTGTTTTATTTTTATTTATGTATTTATTTATTTGGCTGCACTGAGTCTTAGTTGCCACATGTGGGATCTAGTTCCCCGACCAAGGATCGAACCCAGACACCCTGCACTGGAAATGTAGAGACTTAGCCACTGGACCACAAGGCAAGTCCCATGGCAAGGGTTTTATGTGCTTCTCTCATATCAGTGTATCCCAGGTTCATGCACTTCAAAATGATATTAGGAAAGAGGCCCATCGTAGCTCTGCAGAAAACTTGACAGAGTTCCTCTGGCAATTCAAAATACAAAAGCCACTTAGTTTATTGCCAGATGTTAATGTAGTGAACATTAACATTTATTCTGCAATTAATGTATTATATGTTCTGCTGCTCAGGAAAGTGTAAGACCTGAGAATCTAGAAAAAGGGATTTTCTCAGACCCTGTTTCTGCCTGAGGCCAGACAATACCTTTCTAGCTTGATTTTTTTTTTATACAAGAAATTAGCTCACAAAAAAATATCAGTACTTTCCATGCTAGTGGGCTTCCCTGGTAGTGCAGTGGTAAAGAATCTGCTTGCCATGAAGGGTGAGGGTTAGGCACGTTTGATCCCGTCAGGAAGATCCTCTGGAAAACAAAATGGCAACCCATCCCAGTATTCTTGCCTGGGAAATCCCATGGACGGAGGAGATTTGCAGGCTATAGCCCATGGGGGTCACAAAAGAGTCACATACTATTAGTGACTAAACAGCAACAACTATGCCAGCAGCCGTGTGTTTAATTACCCAGGCTGAAGTTTTGGCCTCTCCATCATTTCCTCTCTGGTGACACAGACGTTAACTCTGCTGAGGTCCGTGGGTTTTTTGTTTGTTTGTTTTGCATTTTGGAAGATTTATTTTTAACGCCAAACCCTTACTTGCTATTACATAACATCAGTTCAGTTCAGTTCAGTCACTCAGTCATGTCCGACTCTTTGCGACCCCATGGACTACATACAGTACGCCAAGCCTCCCTGTCCATCATCAACTCCCGGAGTTTACCCAAACTCATGTCCATGGAGTCGGTGATGCCATCCAACCATCTCATCCTCTGTCACCCCCTTCTCGTCCCACCTTCAATCTTTCCCAGCATCGGGGTAGTTTCTAATGAGTCAGTTCTTCACCAGGTGGCCAAAGTATTGGAGTTTCAGCTTCAGCATCAGTCCTTCCAATGGACACTCAGGACTGATCTCCTTTAGGATGGACTGATTGGATCTCCTTGCAGTCCAAGGGACTCTCAAGAGTGTTCTCCAGCACCACAGTTCAAGAGCATCAATTCTTCAGTGCTCAGCTTTCTTTATAGTCCAACTCTCACATCCATACATGACTACCAGAAAAACCATAGCTTTGACTAGAAGGACCTTTGTCAGCAAAGTAATGTCTCTGCTTTTTAATATGCTGT
The DNA here is from genome assembly GCA_006410675.1 of Oreotragus oreotragus. Taxonomy (NCBI): domain Eukaryota; kingdom Metazoa; phylum Chordata; class Mammalia; order Artiodactyla; family Bovidae; genus Oreotragus; species Oreotragus oreotragus. The sequence continues at coordinate 25,501 of SJYX01000593.1, read as the reverse complement.
CTAGGTTGGTCATGGAGAAGACAACAGCACCCCACTCCAGTATTCTTGCCTGGAGAATCCCATGGACAGAGGAGCCTGGTGGGCTGCAGTCCGTAGAGTCGCTGAGAGTTAGACACGACTGAGCGACTTCACTTTCACTTTTCACTTTCATGTATTGGAGAAGGGAATGGCAACCCACTCCAGTGTTCTTGCCTGGAGAATCCTGGTGACGGGGGAGCCTGGTGGGCTGCCGTCTATGGGGTCACACAGAGTCTGACACGACTGAAGTGACTTAGCAGCAGGTTGGTCATAACTTTCCTCCCAAGGAGTAAGCATCTTTTAATTTCATGGCTGCAGTCACCATCTGCAGTGATTACATAACATACTTATACCTGAAAATGATTTAAATTATACATTTTACATAGCATCCCCTTTTTTAAAAATTAGCATGTTTTTCCATAATACCAAAAGAAAGCAGATGTTAGATTTCACTCTCTGATGGTAAATTAGCTTGATCTTTTAGCCAAGGTTCGTTAGTTGGCTTTATATGAGGAAAATAAGGGAGAGGAAGGATGAAATTTCATATTTAGTCACTGAAAATAAGCCTGAGAATAACCAGGCCTATTGCTCTCTGGCAATTCAAAGCTCATGCTCCATGAATGAATGAATGCAGTAAGTCTGACAGTCTGGAGCCATGTACATCCCAACTACACTAAATCAAAATTATAACCATTTAGTTGTAGATGTAAATGCTTCCTTGTTCTGGATAGTCCAAGCACTTTACACTTTGAGAAAAGAGTTAGATTGTAATATCTCCATTGGCTGGAAGTGCCAGTTAAAGAAAGGCGTGTCTCTCATAGTCAAAGCTAAGCATCCAAAAGCGTCCACAAAGGCCTCCATCTTTTTTGACTTGATACTGAGTTCGTCATGTATTAGTGGTAGCCACATAGTTATCCTGTATCTGTCATTTCCAAATTCCAAAAGCATGAGGAAAATTCAGACTGACATGGCTACTGCTGAAAGCTATTGGTTAGTTTGAGGGCTCAATTGTTTCCTGCATGGTTACCTGGAGTGAAAGCCCTAAAGGGACTGTTCCTCCCAGTGTTTTCTCAAGCAAGCACAGGGGCCCAAATATTTTGTGTTTTCACTGAAACACAATATATGAGTGTTTTTACATTTAAATGTGTGTTTTGTTTGTTTGTTTGTTTATATGTTCACACAGCAAAGTCAAACAGAATGGAAGCCTGTGTTGTTGTTGTCGAGCTGCTAAGTAGTGTCTGACTCTTGGCGACCCCATCTGTAGCCTACGAGGCTTCTCTGTCCATGGGGTTTTCCAGGCAGGAATACTGGAGTGGGTTGCCATTTCCTTCTCCAGGGTCTCTTCCCAGCTCAGTGATCAAACTCATGTCTCTTTCATCTCTGGCACTGGGAGGCAGATTCTTTATCTCTGTGCCACCTGGGAATCATGGAAGTCTACATATGACATTAAAAACTAAACTAAAATCTCTCTCCTCATCTCACACTTTATTCCTTCCCTTTAATTCTATTTAATTGTCCTGAACGAAGAACTGTTAACATTTGCTCTGTGGATGTCCGATAACATCTTGGGCAGAAACAAGCAGGCGTATATATGCCGTTGGATAGCCATAGCTAGATAGCTGGCTGTCTGGAGCTCTTGAATAGAAATAGGACAGTTCTTCAAAAGGCATGTCTTCCTTTAAGCAAACATTAGGGAGCATCACTGGGGGAAAAAAAAACACATATTTAGCTTAATCGGTTCTCCAATTAGTTAAATTAATTAACATAATCCATGGCAGATGTTTCCCCCTTTAAACAAATTAGTGATCTATTGATCAGCAGTGTTATTTCACATGTACTCATGTCTCTTTATGGAAGTCCCTATTTTAATCATAGGCTCATTAAGAATAGAAATCCTTCAAGTTCCTGGCTATGATCATCAGGTGCCCAAAATTTTCAGTGCATATTAATAGAAGTTCATTTTCAGCTCACATGCACTTCATGTAACAAGCAGCTTCAGGTAGCCCAGATTCATGAGCTCTCTTCGTTGACACCTCATATAATAATGAAATTATGGGAAATTTATCTAATTGAAATCTTCTCTTAGATTGGTGTACTTATTGCTTTTCCATGTGCTTTTAAAACATAAAGATCCTCAACCAAGATTTTTTAATACACTAGAAATGTCTAATGTTCTTCATTAAATAGATTGAGGAAGGCTAGACAAAACAGTACTTGCAAGATTTCATGCTGTGAGAGTGATGAGGATGATGGGTGAAATTAATGAGTCTGAAATGGTCATGACTACAAAGTTGTTTTTAAAATGTCACTTTCTGGAAGAACACAAACTTGAAATTCAGCGAGCCTGAATATAGGAAGCCTTCTTCAGAGAGGCCGTGACCACTGTCATAGATACATACGTGGCTATTTAAGATCATGCCTAAGCTATGGACTGCATTTCTTTGTGCTCCTCTTCCCCTCATCAGCCTTTTACCAAGTTGTTTGACATCCAAGGTACTACCTAGTAACTGAAATCCTCTGGTCTCATTTTTTGCCAATTACTTGAGAAGGTTATTTGAGTGGTTCCCACATCTACTTTCTTTTTCCCCTTTAATTATCGCTACACAGATAACCCTGGCTCCAAGAATCAGCTGCCTTCACATACCTACCTAGAAGTCCTCTCTAAGCCCCTTCTGTTTTTTTTTTTTTTTCTATCTCACTTCCATCTATTTCCTGTTTATTTCAGGAAAACCTCTTCTCATATCATGTCTGGTTTTTTCCATCTTCTCTCTTTCTTGACTGTAAAATGAAATTTGTCAGGAACAAAAGTGAGTGTCTAGATGTCCCTAGAAATATTTTAAAATGATGTGAAGAAACCAATGTAATCACTCTTTTGAACTTGCTTTAGGGTCAACTCAAATATTTCCCTTTACCTTTCCATCCCTTGTGGCTCAGCTGGTGAAGAATCTGCCTGCAATGTGGGAGACCTGGGTTCGATCCCTGGGTTGGGAAGATCCCCTGGAGAAGGAGATGGCTACCCACTCCAGTATTCTGGCCTGGAGAATTCCATGGACTGTATAGGCCACAGGGTCACAAAGAGTCAGACATGACTGAGCGACTTTCACTTTCATCCCATTAGGGTGAAATTTCCCTCATATCTTAGATCTGTTTTTCAGTCAAAATATTAACCGATTTTCTGCATTGTTCATGATGAATTATTTTTTTCTGCTTTAAAAAAAATTTATTTAGTTATTTATTTGGCAGCACTGGGACTTAGTTGCAGCATGTGAGATTTTTAGTTGCAGCGTGCAAGATCTTTACTTGCCGCATGTGGGGTCTCATTCCCTGACAGGCCCCCTTCATTGGAAGCATGGAGTCTTAGCCACTGGACCACCAGGGAGGTCTTTCTTTTTTTCTCTCTCTCTATTTTTGAAAACAATCTTATACTCTAAAATCACAATGAATTGCAATTTATACTAAAAAAAGACCAGCTAGTTTCTTAAGCTTTATAGTGTGTTTTGAGCTTCCTTGGGGGCTCAGACAATAAAGAATCCACCCGCAATGCAGGAGACCTGGGTTTGATCCCTGGGTCAGGAAGATCACCTGGAGAAGGGAAACGTTACCCACTCCAGTGTTTCTCCCTGGAGAATAGCACGGACAGAGAAGTCTGGCAGGCTACAGTCCACGGGGTCACAAAGAGTCAGGTACGACTGAGTAACTGACACACACAGACGTATACACCAGATTGTACAACACTGTAGAGCATATGTGTAGATGAGCTAGGTTTCTGTGTTAATCTAGACTGAGACCCAATCTCTATCTAAAACATACCTTTTATGGACGGCCGTTCCTGCGCCGTCGCAGCCAGACACTCTAGGTTGCTGCCCCTGACCTCGGACGTGGGGCAGCTTCTCTCACCCGCGCTGAGTGTGCTGGCCCGGCTCTAGAACAGCATATAAAAAGAAGAATGAAAAGAAGTGAAGACAGCCTAAGAAAACCTCTGGGACAACATTAAAAGCACCTACATTTTCATGAAAGTGGCCCTAGAAGGAGAAGAGAGAGGGGGGGACCTGAGAAAATATTTGAAGAGATAAATATGATCCCATCATTCCATGGCAAATAGATGGTGAAACAATGGAAACAGTGAGAGACTTTATTTTCTTGGGCTCCAAAATCACTGCAGATGGTGACTGCAGCCATGAAATTCAAAGACACTTGCTCCTTGGAAGAAAAGCTATGACAAACCTAGACAGCATATTAAAAAGCAGAGACATTACTTTGCCAACAAAGGTCCGTCTAGTCAAAGCTATGGCTTTTCCAGTAGTCATTTATGGATTTGAGAGCTGGACTGTAAAGAAAGCTAAGTGCTGAAGAATTGATGTTTTTAAACTGTGGTGTTGAAGGAGACTCTTGAGAATCCCTTGGACTGCACAGAGATCAAACCAGTCAACCCTAAAGGAAATCAGTCCTGAATATTCATTGGAAGGACTGACGCTGAAGGTGACACGCCAATACTTTGGCCACCTGATTCATTGCAAAAGATCCCGATGCTGGGAAAGACTGCAAGAAGAAGGAGCAGATGACGACAGAGGATGAGACGGTTGGATGGCATCACTGACAAGATGGACATGAGTTTGAGCAAGCTCCAGGAGTTGGTGATGGACGGGGAAGTCTGGCGTGCTGCAGTCCATGGGGTCGCAAAGAGTCAGACATGACTGAACAACTGAACTAAACTGAATTGACCTGTCCATTAAGAAGCTGCCTCTGATTGCCCAAAGCCCTGGGCTCACCCAGCACAGCACCCAACCCACAGTAATCACCAGTTGATCTGTCTGCTCTCCTTTGTAGGACAAAAATCGACGTCAGAGGCATAGCAGGTGCCAGTAAGCATTTGAGGAAGGAGGAAAAGAGAAGGAAAAATTTAAGGGAAAGAATTTTTTAAAGTCATAATAACAATAGATACCGTTTATTCAATTGAATGTGTACTGTGTGTCAGACACCGGCTCAGTGTGCTACAGCAGGAACAGTCTCCTCTAAAGCGCTCAGTTCTCTGAGCTTCACCTTCAACTTGCATTAGAGAAGAATGACGTCTGGAAAGGGTGTCCCCTGCCCAGGGTTGCAAAACAAGTAAATGACTCCACAGCCTGGGTTCTTATCACCACTCTGCAGCCATGGGGCTGCTTCCCTGAGCTGTCATAGGAGCAGAGGAATTAATCAACAGTGTTTGGAAAGAAATTCTAGATGGTATCACTCCAGGTCCACTGGGCTTCTCTGGGGTAAATGAGGGCATGGCAACCCACTCCAGTATTCTTGCCCGGAGAAGTTCATGGACAGAGAAGCCCGGTGGGCTACAGTCCATGGGGTCACAAAGAGTCAGACACGACTGAAGCATGTTCCATTCTAACTCCCCTCCTTCCCTTCTCTGGGAGGGGAAGGCTCGTAACCTCAGGGTGGTTCTAGCTATGGCAGATGTCTATGCTTTACCTGTCCTCTGGGCTGGGCCCCTGGTATCCACTACCCACGACTGCTCCTGGCCACAGCTCCTGCTTTTCTGACCGTGGCCCTCTTTGGTCCACAGTCTCCCTGGGTATTTCTACACCCTTGTCTCCTGGAGTTCGAGAAATATTGTGTTGCCTCTCCATACCTCCATCCTGGAGCAGATGGGCTCTAAGGCTGCCCTCTGAGGCTCCAGATTCATCCTCTTCATCAGGACTGCTCAAAGTGTGGTCCACATTACCTGGGAACTTCTTAGAAATACAAAATCTCAGGCTCTACCCAGGAGCTATTAAATCACAAACTCCGGGGTGGGACCGCACAGCATGGGTCTACCTGGGTTGAAACAAGCCCACCAGGGGGTTCTGATGCATAGTCAAAATCAGGAATCACTGCCCTAACTTCATACCTTCCCTGAGAGCTCATAGTGAAAAGTCCAGGCTCTAAGTTGGCCAGGTTCCAGGTCTTGACCTGTAAAAAGGAAGTTGGGGGTAAGAGAGCAATTCAGAAAAACTTCATCCCTCCCAAGGGCATGTCTTTACACTGAAACTGTGGATTCTGAAACTGTTATGCTTGTTCTACTCTTTGAAAACATCCACTTAGAAAGTCAGTGTTGAGGACCATCAGCTGCTGAATCTCCCTCCCCTAGAAGCAACAGATCCCTCAGTGTTAAGGGTGAGGAAGGACAGGAAAATGCCTGGGAATTAAAAATTCATGGGATAGCTGTTCAAAAATCTTTCTTTCACTGCATATATCATGTGTTTCCAATTCCAGACTGATTTAATCTTCATGTCAACCCCAAGAGGCCCAGGCCCACAGTATCAAGTTCACCCTCTGGTGCAGCAGTCAGCCCATGGACTCTGGACCATCACCTGAGCCCATGAGGAGGGTCCTCATTTTCACTCACCTCGTCTCTCCATTCTCGCTGTGGTCACTGCCCATGTTCTGGTCTCATCAATCCAGCCAACCACTTACTACTGTGGGATCTTGGGCAAGTTACTTAATCTATTTGTGCCTCCTTTTATTCATCTGTGAAATGAGGATTCCACATTCAATTTCAAAAACAGCTTATTGGGCACCTACAATATTCCGGGCACTGAAGACATGGCAGTGAACTAAACAAAAATCCCTGTCCTCATAGAATTTCACTATGGTGGGGATAACAGCACCTGGGTGGAGCAGGAAGGAGGAAGTTTCGTTTCAATAGGGTGGCTAACAAAGTTCCCATTAACAAGGTGACATTTGAGCTGAAATTTGAAGGCACAAACTACCTGAAGAGCTGGGGAAACGGCATTTGGGTTGAGGGAAGGACAAGTACCAGAATGCTGAGGCAAATGGGGGTTTGGAGAGTTGGGGGTTTGACAAAGATGTCAGTGTGCCCAATAGAATGAGAGAGGAGCGAAAGGAAGATGTCTGATAAGGAGCTGGGAGAGAGGAACCAGGTCAGGAGGGATCCAGCTGCTCTTATCAGGACCTTGACTTTGATGCTAAGGAGATGGGGCAGATTCAAGCAGAAGAGGGACCTGATGTGATTTTGTGTTTTAAGGTCACACTGGCTGCTGTGTGCAGGGGCTAAAGCAAGACCAGAGGCAAGGAGACTGTTCAGAAATGGGACCACTGGACTTCCCTGGTGGTCCAGCGGTTAAGATCCCATGCTTCCACTGCAGGGGTCATAGGTTCGATACCTGCTCAGAGAGCTAAGATCTCATATGCCTCCTGGCCAAAACAACCAAATCAATCCCCTAAAACACATTACTTAAAAAAAATAAAAAGAAATGAGGCCATTACTGTAACCCAAGCAAGGAAGAGAGGGACCCAGTCCAGTGGGCAGTCGAAGAGAAGTGAGAAGCCATCAGACTGAAGGCATGTGCTCAACAAGCCTGGCAGCTAGATGGGATGTGAGGAATGAGAGAAAGGGGTCCAGGGGTGGGAGTCAGGTTGGGGTCAGGGATGGATAGGCAGACTCCAAAGTTTTTTGCCTGAACAACTGAAAGACTGAAATTGCCGTTTACTAAGGACCGTCTAGTCAAGGATATGGTTTTTCCAGTAGTCATGTATGGATGTGAGAGTTGGACTATAAAGAAAGCTGAGTGCTGAAGAATTGATGCTTTTGGACTGTGGTGTTGAAGAAGACTCTTGAGAGTCCTTTGGACTCAAGGAGATCCAACCAGTTCATCCTAAAGGAGATCAGTCCTGGGTGTTCATTGGAAGGACTGATGCTGAAGCTGAAACTCCAATATTTTGGCCACCTGATGCGAAGAACTGACTCATTTGAATAGACCCTGATGCTGGGAAAGATTGAAAATGGGAGGAGAAGGAGACGGACAGAGGATGAGATGGTTGGATGGCATCACTGACTCAATGGACACGAATTTGGGTAAGCTCCGGGAGTTGGTGATGGACAGGGAGGCTTGGCGTGCTGTGGTTCATGGGGTCGCAAAGAGTCGGATACTACTGAGTGATTGAACTAAGATGGGGAGGGGGCTTCCCAGGTGACACTAGTGGGAAGCCTACCATTGCAAGAGACAAAAGAGACTCAGGTTCAATCCCTGGGTTAAGAAGATCCCCTGGAGGAGGGCATGGCAACCCACTCCAGTATTCTTGCCTGGAGAATCCCATGGACAGAGGAACCTGGCGAGCTACAGTCCGTGGGGTCTCAAAGAGTCGGACATGATTTGCAACTTAGCACACATGCAAGATGGGAAAGACAGAGACAGGAGCAGATTTGGGAAGATCCTTTTTTGACACGTGGAAGTTAAGACTCCTATTAGACATCCATAGAGAAGCTAATGGGCTGTTGGACATATAGATCCAACAGAGGGGATTTGAAGACTGGAGACAGACATGTGGGAGACTTCCACGTAAATGTGGTATTTCTAGAAGGTCATGAGAGCACCTACCTTGTATGGGTGCTGTGAGGATGAAATGAGTTAAAACATGCAAGCATTTAGAACAGCATCTGGCATGTAGTAGGTACTCAGTAAAGCCTGGCAAATCACAGACATCACTTGATGTCACTTGTACTGGCCTACTAGCTTCCCAGCTGGGCTGCCTCCATGCCTCCTCCACACTGCTGGTCAGAGTGATCTTTCTAAAGCCTGGATCTGACCATCCCTCCCTGCCCAAAGCTGCCATGTCTCCCTACTGCCTACAAGAAAAAGTGCAACAACCTCAAGTCCCTCAAGGCCTTTCCCTACCCAGACACTGCCACCTTCACCAGCCCCGATTTCTGCCACCACCCCCCACCTCCCACTTTGTCCTCCAGCAATAATAGGGAACCCTTTGTTCACAGCTTGGTGTCTTTGAACATGCAGCCGCCTCTGCCATGACTTGTTCAGCAACAGCCTCTGACCCGTTCTCACATCCTCTACAAAGCCTCTCTCCCCACCCAGGGGGCTGCCTCCCTTCCTTGTAGCCCTGCTCCCTACTGTCACTGGTGTTCCTTGCCCTTAAGAAGGACTGTTCCTTCTACATGTGCACGCACACACCACACACCTGCCCTGTTCCTTCCATTCGCATTCCTGCAACACTGAACTACCGGCCTGAGCTACAGGCAAGGGGCTTGAAGAAGGACAATTTTCCATGATGGATTTTATTATTGTTCAGTTCAGCTCAGCTCAGTCACTCAGTCATGTCCAACTGTGACCCCATGGATTGCAGCATGCCAGGCTTCCCTGTCCATCACCAATTCCTGGAGCTTGCTCAGACTCATATCTACCAGGTCAGTGATGCCATCCAACCATCTCATTCTCTGTTGTCCCCTTCTCCTTCTGCTTTCAATCTTTCCCAGCATCAGGATCTTTTCCAATGAGTTGGCTCTTTGCATCAGGTGGCCAAAGAATTGGAGCTTCACCTACAGCATCAGTCTATTCAATAAGTATTTAGGGTTGATCTCCTTTAGGATTGACTGGTTTGATTTCCTTGCAGTCCAAGGGACTCTCAAGAGTCTTCTCCAATACCACAGTTCAAAAGCATCAATTCTTTGGCAGTCAGCTTTCTCACATCCATACATGATTACTGGAAAAACCATAGCTCTAACTATACAGACCTTTGTCGGCAAAGTAATGTCTCTGTTTTTTAATACGCTGTCTAAGTTTGCCATAGCTTTTCTTCCAAGGAACAAGTGTCTTTTAATTTCATGGCTGCAGTCACCACCTGCAGTGATTTAGGAGCCCAAAATCTCATTGTTTCCACTTTTTCCCCATCTATTTGCCATAAAGTGATGGGACAGGATGCCATGATCTTAGTTTTTTGAATGTTGAGTTTTAAGCCAGCTTTTTCACTCTCCTCTTTCACTTTCATCAAGAGGCTCTTTGGTTCCTCTTCTTTTTCTGCCATAAGGGTGGTGTTTCATCTGCATATCTGAGGTTATTGATATTTCTCCCAGAAATCTTGATTCCATCTTGTGCTTCATCCAGCCTGGAATTTCGTGTGATATATTCTGCATGTAAGTTAAATAAGCAGGGTGACAATATATAGGCTTGACACAGTCCTTTCCCAATCTGGAACCAGTGCCTTGTTTGTTATTGTTACTATGTTTTAGATCACCAGACAGAGGCCCAGAGGAAAGAAGTTACCTTTGCAAGTCACTCAGCTGGAAAACACTGTGGCCAGGAAGGGCCTCCAGACTTGTCTGATTCAAAGTCCTAGGCTCAAATGCATACACACACATCACAGACACACAGAATTAACAATCTCAGGGTACCCCGGGGAGCGGGGGGTGGACAGGGTCCTTTGGTCTTTCAATTGTTCCCTATTTGGGGAGGGATCCAGGGCTAGGGAGAGTGTAAAGGATTTAAGCTCAGAAACAAGCTTCACTTGTTTATTCAATAACTCATTCATTCATTCATTTACTCATTTACTCCCTCATTCTCTCATTTGTCCATTCACTCACTCATTCACAAGCAATTAATTGGTTCTACTTTCAATTTCTTATCATACCCTTCATGGGGTTCTTGTGGCAAGAACACTGGAGTGGTTTGCCATTCTCTGCTCCAGCACTTTGGCCGCTTGATGCAAAGAGCTGACTCATCGGAAAAGACCCTTGAAGAGAACTGACTTATTGGAAAAGCTGGGAAAGATAGAAGGGAAAAGAAGAGGGCAGCAGAGGATGAGATGGTTAAATACCATCGCCAAAGCAATGGACATAAATCTGAGCAAACTCCAGGAGATAGTGAAGGACAGGGAAGCCTGGCATGCTGCAGTCCATGGGTTGCAGAGTCAGACACAACTTAGTGACTGGACAACAGCAATAACTTTCAATTTCTACTCCCAGCAGACACCGATCCTACCCTCTAGGAGCTCAGAGACTGTGAAGAACCTGGACAGGGGACAAGGTGACACTCAGAGTACTTCCAGTGAACCTCAAAAGGGGAGAAAAGTCTACCTTGTGGCCCTGGGAAAAGGACATCCCCTCCTGATGCCACAGCCTGTGCAAAGGCCCAGAGGCTTGAAGCAGCTGCTGGAGACCTTCGGCAGATCTTCAGCGGTAGGGTACCTGGGGAAGGGGATTGGAGGCTTGATGGGGGTTAACTGGGAGAGAAGGTTGAAGGCATGGGCAACGGCCAAGGTTTGGTTTCGGTTTAGGATTAGAGAGTGAGTTTGAAATCAGATTATTTCTTTTTACCTGTTTTTCCAGAAGGATTCTCTGTGATTTGTATTAGTGGTAAGGAACTGGTTATGATCAGGCCTGCCAAGAACCTAAAACTCAAGGATAATTTCAGGGTTGAGATTCAGTTCAGTTCAGTTCAATCGCTCAGTTGTGTCTGACTCTTTGCAACCCCATGGACTGCAGCACACCAGGCCTCCCTGTCCATCGCCAACTCCTGGAGTTTACTCAAACACATGTCCATTGAGTCAGTGATGCCATCCAACTATCTCAACTCTTTGCATTGATTGCTGAAGAAGGCTTTCTTATCTCTTCTTGCTATTCTTTGGAACTCTGCATTTAGTAGATGTTAAATAATTCTGTGTAGGACACGTGAGTTAGTAAATGAACCCAGTAAGCATCACAGATATTGATATCCCCTGCTCTGAATTCCCCCAGTTGAAAATTACCCATTAGTTCCATTTTCTATTGATGCTATTTATAAGGTACCATCAAAATACTTTCAGGCATTCTATTTTAAAGATACGTGGTGAATCAGAATCCTGTTGATCTTCTTCTATGTTTCATCTTTAAATGGCCATGCCCTTCTAGGGACAGGACATATCTTGGCAGTCTACATGGATATGCAAATTTCTCATCGGCCCCTTAATAATCTATCCTTATGGAAAATATTGAACTTACAACTGTGTTTTTCTAAACAATTTATTGTCCAGATTATGATATGATACATTCCAAATTTATAACAGAGGACTGTTTGTACAGACTGAAAAGGAGAGAACAAATAGGAGGACTGGTTCACTCTGAGGTGTCTTCGAGGCACCACACACATGGTAAGCATAAAAGGATAATTCCTTAATCTTTTAAAAATATACTTATTTACTTTTGGCTGCGCTGGGTCTTCATTGCTGCAGGCAGGTTTTCTCTTGTTGCGGTGAGCAGGGGCTGCTATCTGGTTGCGGTACACGGGCCTCTTGTTGCAGGGCACAGGCCCCGGAGCACTGGCTTCAGTCATTGTGGCGCTCAGGCTTCCTTGCCCTGCAGCATGTGGGATCTTCCTGGACCAGGGATCGAACCCATGTCCCCTGCATTGGCAGGCAGAGTCTTAACCACTGGACCACCAGGAAAGTCCTCCCTATCTTTTTTAGTGTCGCGTTGCACTTATTTTGGAAATTTCATACAATATTCCTGATGGCCAGGGCTAGAAGTGTGGTATAGGACATGGTATTCAAAGCTATGAGAAGTCCTAGATTCCCCATAGGATGCATAGGAGGGGGTTGTGTCTGTGTAGCTCTCCTTCTCTGGGAAATAGGCAGCATTTGGGGGTAGCAGAGGAAGAGGCAGGGCAGCCCTGGAGTTCGGTTCAGTTGCCAGTCTCACATGACGCCCCACCTGGTGGTCTTTGGTGAGCCCTGAGTGGACCGCTAGGAGCTGCTGGTCAGCAGCTCTGCCTGAGTTGCCTTTCCTCCTGAGCCATCTCCCTTCTGACTCTCCACCTTCCTGCAGCTCATCTCCTCGCAGTGACAGGACTGAGGCTCTCAAGATGTACATTTGATTTCAAGATGGCTTCCTTTAAAAAAAAAAATTTGAATGAAAGATTCTAAATGAAGTGAAGTGAAATTGCTCATCGTGTCCAACTCTTTTCAGCCCCATGGACTGTAGCCTACCCTTCGTCCATGGGATTTTCCAGGCAAGAGTACGGGAGTGGGTTGCCATTTCCTCCTCCAGGAGATCTTCCCAACCCAGGGATCGAACCCGGGTCTCCTGCACTGTAGGCAGACGCTTTACTCTGAGTCACAAAGGAAGTATAGATGTCTTTCTTAAAAAAAAAAATACTGAATGAAAGATTCTTTAAATTCTATAATACTTTAAAATTTTCAAAATTTTCACACACGTATAATCTCATATATTTTTAAAAAAATCTCCCATCCCTGTGTTGCCCCTCACCCACTTCTCCCACCCCTCTGGTAACCACTAATTTATTCTCTATATCTGCCTATGCTTCTTTTTGTTTTATTCACTAGTTGGTTGTATTTTTTAGATTCCACATATAAGTGATATTACATAGCATGTCTTCCTGTGTCTGACTTTTTTCAGTTAGCATAATACCCTCCAAGTCCACCCATGTTGCTACAAATTTATATTCTTTTTTACAGCCGAGTAGTATTCCATTGTATGTATTGATAAATACCACAGCTTCTTTTCCTTTCAAATCTTTTTTAAAATTAATCAGTTTGTTTATTTGGCTCTACCAGGTCTTAGCTGCATCCAGGCATGCAGGATGTTTTGCTTCAGCAAACTCTTAGTTGCAGCATGTGGGATCTAGTTCTCTGACCAGGGATCGAACCTGGGCCCCCTGCATGGGGAACTGAGAGTCTTAGCCACTAGACCATCAGGGAAATCCCCTATACCACAGCTTATTTATCCATTTGTCTGTTGATAGATTCCCTGTTTTGCTTGAATGTATTGAATTAACAGGGTTTAGAGGAAATGGGATCATGCATTTCAGCAGGGAAAACATAGACGGATGTGGGTGGAAGTTTTCGTAGATCTCTTCCCTTCTTTGGGGGAGATCAACTTTGAAAGGATTTCAAAATACACCCTAAGTGGTCCCTGCATACCATCCTATCATCCTTCCTAATCCTGCTGTGTGGTTACAGAGGACATGGAAAGTAAGCAATGCCATAAACAAACAGAGGATAATAAATTGTAAGAAGGCAACAGAATATGTTTTTACTTGAACGTTGACTCTTTAGATCTGAGCATGCGCCTCTACTTCCAGAAAGCTCCAGACTATTGAAAGTTTTTGTTTTCTGGAATCATGAGTTGGGTACACCTCTTTCCTCTCAAAGTTTGTAATTCCTGATGGGAAAGTTTAGAAAAAATTTCTTCCCCTCTTAACCCCAGTAAGTGGCAGCTTATTTTTGTGAGTTTATAAGTAACAAAGGCCTGTTTTGGGTTAGAAAAACAGAAAGGTGGACGAACATCAGTTTACACTTAGTTAGTGAAGACGTCGGATTTCTCTAACAGAATGAAAGGTTGCTGAATGACATCTAGCACTGGGCCTGGCACACAGTCGGTGCTCATTAAAAGTCTGATAAGGTTGCTTGCGTTCTAATCCTGGACGTAAGAGTATTTACCATTTCTAGGCCACTGTTTCCTCATTTGTAAAATAAGAAACATTAGGCTTCCTTGGTGGCTCAATCCTTAAAGAAACTGCCTGCAATACAGGAGACCTGGGTTCGAAACCTGGGTTGGAAAGATCTCCTGGAGAAGGGAATGGTTTTCCACTCCAGTATTCTTGCCTGGAGAATTCCATGGACAGAGGAGCCTGGTGGGCTGCAGTCCATGCGGCTGCAAAGAGTCGGACACGACTGAGCAACGCTTTCCTTCAGTGACTTTTAAGTTGTGTCTTAGCATAATATATAGTAATATATTTAATATGACACTGTATTATAGTAAATAACTACTAGAACTCCTTTTGGGCCTTCCAGGTGGTACAGTGGTAAAGAATCTTGCCTGCCAATGCAGGAGACACAAGATCTGTGGTTTTATCCTGGATTGGGAAGATCCCCTGGAGTAGGAAATGACAACCTGCTCCAGTATTCTTGCTTGGAAAATTCCGTGACCAGCAGAGCCTGGTGGGCTATCGTCCATGGGATCACAAAGAGTCAGACATGACTGAGTGACTGGGCATACACACAGAACCCATCTGCTTTTATCATGTGTGGCTTCCTTGGGGGCAGTGACCACATCTCCCTAGATAAGCACTGTGTCCTACCGCTCAACACTGTACCTCTTCCTTAGCAGATGCTCAGTAAATATTTACTGAGTTAGTGTTGTTTGTATTCCAAGAGAATGTTTAACCTCTTACTGTCTCAATTCCCTCCTCCTCTTTCAGGCTTCACATCCACTCTTAGTAAATTTACATCCTCCGGGCTCTTCTTCCAGGAGTTCAAAAAACAAGCTTTTATTTTGATCCTGGGACATGTTAACTCAGATTTTTAGAAAAATCATTTTATATTGATTAGTGCATCCCAGGTTAGACTCCCCTTCCTCCATTCACACATGCATGTAATGTTTCTTCTCTCTTTTCTTACCTGGTCATGTTAAAATAGCTAATGGACTACTTATTTCTCCAGGAATTCTTAACTAAGAGAACATGAAACCTTTGGGAAGAGTACAGCAGAGCTCGTGGAACCCACTGTGGGTTTCAAAGGATTCATAAACCTTGATATTGTATGTAATGTGTGTGCCTTATTATGGAAAGAGGATTGAATTTTTTTTTTTTTTTTTTTTACTAGATTCTCTAAGGGCACTTTGGGACCCATCAAAGGTGAAAAATCCACTCTAGTACATGAGTTAGGTCTAGTCATTTAGAAAATCCTGCACTCTCCTGTCTGTGGTTGCTTCCATTTCTTTTAAAAAAAATTTACAAGATAAAGAGAAACCCATTTTGCATCTTATAATCCCACCCTGCAACAAGATCTGCTTACAGAAATGCCTTAAATCTTCCATCTTTCCATCTGAGGGGTCCTCACTCCCAACCCACTCAAGCCAGAAAGCCCATGACTCATATCACAAGGCAACATCCTCTTTATATTTCCATGACTGACCCTGTCTTGCTTCTCTGACACCGGACAAGTGAATTGCCCTCGCATATACCGTGACTTATGGGAAGGTGGTATTTTTACCACAGTCAGCTTGCAGTATACAGTTCACGTCAGGGTCACCGGCCTTAGCAAAATAGAGGCCCATTTGGGGGAGCAGTAAGAAATGGAGATATTGTAATAGAATAAAAGGGACACCAAAGGAATCATCAGGGACCAGTCTTGAGACATATTATACTCTAGACATAAAGGAGGTGCTTCAGCTCTTTGGGCTTTATTTTCTTGTAGACCAGTATGGATATTGGACACAATTATCTGCAGTGTTCTCCATCTTCAGTCTCTCTAGTTCTGGGATTCTGGTTGGCTGACATTGGACAAGCTAATAGGAAGTCCTAAAGCCTTAGAGATCCAAAGTTTTCTAGCTTACCAGAAAATGGGCTGGAAATTCAACAAGTTCAAAATACTGAATGCATGAAGAAAGGAGCCATTTTAATGAGAAAAAATACCTAATACTGAAAAGATCTAATTTCTTCTAAAATTATAAGAAATATGGCTCAATTCTGATTTTTTTAAAAAATGAGTTTCTTAAAATTTTACAAATTTCTGAAATAAACAGATGAAGATAGGCTGCTCCTCCTCTCACCAAGAGCCATAGTTAAGAATAAAAACTCATAGTGCTATATGAAAAAATATATATAAAGCTACACAAAGTAAAACAGCATGATAGAGCAAAACATGGATTAATGAAATAGTTTCAGAAGTCCAAACTACCAATCAATAATAACCATCATAATGATAAAGTTATTCTAAATTTGTACTTATAATTAAAATAAATAATTAAGGAAGATTACATAAAATAATGATTTTAAATTTAAAATAACTGTATATGCAATAAAACCAGGATAAATCTATAATTATAGTTATAGTGATATTATTTGATGATTATAATTTAAGATGTGTATAAGAGACAGGTTCTGGATAGTCCAAGCACTTTACACTTTGAGAAAAGAGTTAGATNTAAATTTAAAATAACTGTATATGCAATAAAACCAGGATAAATCTATAATTATAGTTATAGTGATATTATTTGATGATTATAATTTATTAGAACAATAATAAAGTAATCATCTACTTATTACATTAATCACTACAAAGAAACAAAAAGCCAATAAAAATGGGTAAAATATTTGAATATATACACTTCACCAAAGATATATGAATAACCAAAAACCTTAAAAATGTGCCAGACAGCACTTGTGATTAGGGAAATGAAAATTAAAACTCAAAATGAGATCTTACTAAATGCCTAACTTCTTCTTCTTGTTTGGTCGCTAAGTCATGTCCGGCTCTTTGGGAGGCCTGAACACCTAATTAGAAAGTCTAAAGTTTAAAAGACTGACAGTAGCAAGTGTTAGAGTACAGAGAAGGTGGAATTCTCAAACACTGCTGGTAGAAACAAAAAGTGGTACAATCACTTTGGAAAACATTTTGGTAGCCTTCATAATAGGTTAAAGATACACTTCCCATATAACTCAACCATTTCATTACTAAATATTTTAGGAGAAATAAGTGCATATGTCTGCACAAAGAGTTGTACACAAATATTAAGAACAGCTTTATAGATATAATGGCCCCACACTGGAAACATTCCGAATGTCCATCAACCGATGATAAACAAATTGTTTAAAATTGGATGAACAAATAGAATACTACTCAGGAATAAAATAGAATGAACTATTGAATATGCCACAACATGCATAATACAAAATACTGAATGAAAGAAGACAGACCAAAATAAGACTGCACATACCATAATTCATTTCTATAAAATTCCAAAGAAGGCACACTAGTCTATACAAAAGCCGACTCAGTTGTTGCCTGGAGACAGAGGGTAGGGAGATGAATTTAATCTAGCAGTCTAAAAGAAAAAAAGAATCTATAAAAAAGATGCAATTATTTATCTGATCTTGAATAGAAAAACCCTTCTGAGCATAAAGAGAACTGTTTAAAATGAAAGGATGATTGACTTAATTTATTTATTTTAAAATTTAAATGTTTACATAAAATAATTATAAATTTAGAAGATAGCAAAGGAGGTGATATTTGCAATATAAACAAAAAATTATATCCTTTAGATATAAATAGTTATAAAACAATAATGACTTAATAGGACATCCCTATGGTAAAAGGGTAAATCGTATAAACCAGTATTTCATTAAAAAACAAAGAAAAATAGGGAGAGAAGAAGAAAAGAAGGAAGGAAGAGAGAGGGGGCAGGAAGAGGAGGGAAGAAAGGGGACAAAGAAAGAAACAGATTCACAAAACTCCCAGCCAAAATGAGAATTTTCTCCCTCTTGGTTGTATCTTTATTGGTTATTTCATTTCAATCTTGGTGTTTTTCCATATGTTCATAGTTCCTACAGTGGACTTGGGTAATCACAAAATAGTCTCGAGAAAGAGAAGTTCAGTGAACTCAGCAGTGTTCATGGTCTTCCAAATGAAGGAGGTATAGCAGGTGTCTGTTGAAAGGAAAACAGAATCTAGCGAAGTGTGTGTGTGAGAGAGAGAGAGAGAGAGAGGGAGAGATGCCGAGAAGGTTATGATTAGCAGGAAGAAACACGCCTTAGAAGTGGGACACAGTCCCTGCCCTGGACCTTGACCCTCAGGCCAGGCCTCACTTCTGTGTGAATACAGGCTGTGCTGTGCTTAGTCGCTCAGTCGTGTCTGATCCTTTGGACCCCATGGACTGTAGCCCACCAGACTGCTCTGTCCATGGGGATTCTCTAGGCAAGAATACTGGAGTGGGTTGCCATGCCCTCCACCAGTGGATCTTCCCAGCCCAGGAATCGAACCCAGGTCGATCCTGCAGGCGGATTCTTTACCGTCTGAGCCACGAGGAAAGCNTGGACTGTAGCCCACCAGACTGCTCTGTCCATGGGGATTCTCTAGGCAAGAATACTGGAGTGGGTTGCCATGCCCTCCACCAGTGGATCTTCCCAGCCCAGGAATCGAACCCAGGTCGATCCTGCAGGCGGATTCTTTACCGTCTGAGCCACGAGGAAAGCCAGTGAATCCAGGCTACCCAAGTTCGATGCCAGGAGCTAGCATTCAGAAATGCTTGCCGCATCAATTGCTGAAAGATATTAAGGGGAAGGTTGCATATCACATTCAAATATATGAAGAAAACTGTTTCCATGTTCACCATAAGCTACATTTCCTCATAATCCTCATTTTTCAAGCGTTGGCTCAAAACACGAGTTGCAATTGGACATTGACTATGTAGTCAACATTATTATCAGGCTATATAAAACCATGAAAACATCATCCTGAAATTCAAGGAATTTGGAGTCTAGCTGGGAAAATATACCACACAGGAAATAATTAGATAATAAAGCCGTTTCCTCTGTTTCATTGTGGGGCAGAACTCATTCTAAAATGAAGAGATTATAACTTTCACAGGAGCACACGCTTTCTATATCTAAGAAAAACAATGTTTTGAAGAGGGAACAATTGCTAAATTAGGAGGCCTTGAAAATTGCAAGGAGAGTGCTGTTGGTGACAAGAGCTAACATCCCGTGGATTAAATCAACAGGTAAATAATGTATTCTTGGAGTCTGTGGTGCTCTCACAGGAACAGTAAAGGCTGGTTTTCATGACTCTGGTTTAAAATCATGATGCTTCCTTTGGAGAAGAGGAGGAAGATGTTGATGGTGCTCATTGGAGCAACTGAACTCTAGCCCAAGCCTTGTGAACTTGCTTGCTCGAAGCCACAGGATGGAAATCACATAGTTTGGTTCCTTGGACCAGAGCATTTGTTACAACTTGTCAGAAGAGAAGAAATAAGTGAGAAAGAAAATAATTTCTAAAACTCCTCAGAATGCATAGTCCCAAACTATAAGCACAACACAGTATTTAGAACTAGATAGGAGAGTGAGCCTGGAGAAGGGATAGGCTACCCACTCCAGTATTCTTGCCTGGAGAATTCCATGGAGAGAGGAGCCTGGTGGGCTACAGTCCATAGGATTGCACAGAGGCAGACACAGCTGAAGCAAGTAAGCAGCAGCAGCGAGAGAGCAGATAACCTCAGCTGAAAATGAAATGCTAATGTCTGAAAACAGTGATGAACATTCTAGAATGTTCATAATATATCGCCTTCCGTTTACTTTCTGTCTTCACCATAAATAGACATGAGTTAACGTATGTTTGAAGATTCATTTCCCTTTTATTGAGCTCACTCAACAAAAGATTTTTAGGTGTGTTTTTTTTTTTTCCAGCATGTCCTGCTTTTATAAACCAAGATCTAATTTGACTTGATTACGTAATTGTGTGACCACCTGTGCCCTTCTACCATTTTTTCCCTTCAAGGTGGAGAGTGTCTTTCTTCCCAGAGCCTTATAGAGTATGTTAACTCACTTAATAGCGGTAATAGTCTTCTCACAACAACTAATTTATCTATTTACTAAATTGTTATCAAGAACTTATTAGTTGGCAGCCTCTGTGCCAGGTGTTGGAAATAGAAAAAGGAATAAAACACTTTCTCGTCTTTGGAGCTTTCAGCTGAGTGGGGGATTCAGACAATTAAACAGATAATTTTAAAACAGATGTGACAGGCACACAGAAAGGTGCAACAGACTGTCATCTGACTACCCCAGCATAACATTTCCCCAATTTTCATTAGAAACAGAATGCTTTAATTGAACCCAATTAGAAAACCAAAACTTCCAGCCTCTTCTGTAACTAGATGAGGCTCTATGACTAAGTTCTGGCCAAGGAGATGCAAGCATAGTAAGTATTCAGTGAAATTTCCAAGAAGACTCCTTAAAAGGAAATGATTAAGCCAAAATAAGGATCCTTTTCGTTTTCCTCCCTTCCAAGAAGTCTAATGAAACAGTTGGCGCCACAGCTGCAATTCTGGACTATTAGGTAACCTGGAGTATATCAGATGATAGGATTCTAGTGACTGTTCAACCAGGATATCAGCCCCATCCAGCCTCCTTCTGACTTCTTTTATGTGGGAGAATAAACCATTGTCCATTTAAGTTCTGTAGCTAGGCCTATGACCATTGCAGCTCCAAATAATACTAACTGATGGATATAATACTTAGGAAAAATTATAGCAGCAGTCTTGGGGAGAGAAGTCAGAAACAGTGTTCCTATAGAAGTCACATTTGATCTGAGACTCAAGGCCTAAATGAATGCAGAAGGTGTAGAAAAATCTATAAGGAAGATGAAATACCATGTGAAGTTCTGAATTGGAAAGGAACTATCTACGAGATATTATAAAAGGTCAACATAACAGAAGTAGAGTGGATTCGGAAGAACCAGGCAGGAGAAAAATCTGGAAAATTTCATAGATGCTCCATTTTGCAGAGACTGCTGTAAATATATTAATAGGTAGCTGCAGAGCAGAGGTCTAAAAGTAGAAGCATAAATGTGGGAGATATTAACACACAGATGGTTTCTAAAGTCTTGGGAATTAATGAGGTCACCCAGGAAGAGTGTCTAAAGTTAGAAGAGGGCTTCAAAACAAAGAGATATCACTTCATACCAGATAGAACGGCTATCATCAAAAAGTCTACAAATAACAAATGTTGGCCAGGATGTGGAGAAAAGGGAACCCTTCACAGCTGGTGAGACTGAACCAATACATTACTGCAGCCACTATGGAAAACCCAGTGGAGTTCCTCAAAGATAAAAACACAACTACCATGTGTGTGCTCAGTCGCTCAGCTGTGTCTGACTCTCTGCGGCCTCATGGACTGTAGCCCACCAGGCTCCTCCGCCCATGGAGTTTTCCAGTCATAAATACTGGAGTGGGGTGCCCTTCCCTTCTTCAGGGGATCTTTCTGACCCAGGGATGGAACCTGCATCTCTTATGTCTCCTGCATAGGCGGGCAGATTATTTACCGCTAGCGCCACCTGGGAAGCCCATAGAATCCAGCAATAATTCCACTCCTGGGTATATATCTGAAAAACAATAAGAATAAAAAGTAACAAAACAAAAACAATTCAAAAAGATACATGAACCCCAGTGTTCACTGAAGCACTATTCACAGTAGCCAAGAGATGGAAGCAGCTTAAATGTCCATCGCAGGTGAATGGGTGAAGATGTGGTATATATGGATATATACTGCTGCTGCTGCTGCTCAATCGCTCAGTCGTGTCCGACTCTTCGCGACCCCATGGACTGCAGCCTACCAGGCTCCTCCGTCCATGGGATTTTCCAGGCCAGAGTACTGGAGTGGGGTGCCATTGCCTTCTCTGATGGATATATACTACTTAGCCATAAAAAAGAATGAAGTTCTGCTATTTGCATCAACATGCATAGACCTAGAGAATATTATGCTTAGTGAAATGTCAGAGGAAGACAAATACTCTATGATATCACTTATATGTAGAATCTAAGACACAATACAAATGAATATATATGCAAAACAGAGAGACTCACAGATACAGTGAACAAACCTTGTGGTTACCAAAGAGGAGAGGGAAGTGGAGAGGGGAAAATTGGGGGTACAGGATTAAGAGACATAAATATTATGTACAAAATAGACAAGCAACAAGGATATACTTTACAGCACAGGGAATTATTCCCATTATCTTGTAATAACATTGAATGGAGTATAATCTGTAAAAACACTGAATCACTATGCTGTACACCCAAAATTAATATACTGTAAATCAACTATACTTCAACATAGAAATATTGAAATATTATAGAAATAAAGGCAGAAGAGGGCCAAGGACAGAACCCTGATACCAAACAATTAAAGACCAAGTAAAGGAGACCCTCCCCATCTTCTGTTTAAAAAAGAGAAATAAAGAATATCAGCATAATTCACAAACTCTAAGAAATCACCTGGGGCAGAGGGCAGAGGTGAGATGGGCTCCCTTTTGTTTTGTTTCTAGCCTGAAGGGACGACTGATGGAAGATTTCAAGGAGGGTAAACAGCTTTCTTTGCAGTTGCCCTGCTGGAGAGACTGGTGGGTGGAGGATGAATTAAGCTAATATTTACAAACAGGATGAGCTTACGTAATAAGTCTTTAAGATCCTCAGTTTCGTTATTTGTAAAATGGGGATAATAACACTTACCTTGTAGTGCAGGATGAAGATTAAATAAGAGAGGGGAATGGGTGTAGAACTAGATAAGGAAACTATGCTGCTGTGGTTCATTCACCCTTCAAGACTGATGGAAGCTTACATGGAAAACTGTCACATGAGGGATCTTAGTTTGTCAGCTTCTTGACAGTTAGTAGTATACATATTTTTTTAACATTCAAGAATTTTTATATTTCTACACATAGATTAGTATTGCCCTATCACAGATAAACCTGGAAGGGCAGAGGTCTTTGTGCCCTGATGATTCAGCATGAAACCAAGGAAGTCTCCACCTCAGTATGCCCCCTTACATGGCCTTTTCCAGGAATCCAAGGCAAGGAGTCCTAGCCATGTGTCCACTTGCTTACATGTTTATATAAAATTTGCAAGAGAAGGCCGTTAAACTACAATTTATTGAGACCACAGTCTCTTTCCACTCTGATTTTCCCTCCCAAGATATTCTCCTTGTGTAGATGGAGTTGGAAGGGCCCTGGGCATTTTGGAATCCACTGAAGGGGAAATTGAGTTGGAGGTACATTTACTTGGTGTTCAGTGGGATGTCTGCTATTTCAAGGTGTCCCAGAGTGGGAAATGCTTTCAGAAAAATGCTAAACCCACTGTGCTGACTCACATGGCATCATGTCAAGAAGATGCAGGGCCAGAGATTGTATTGTGAATGAATGTGTTCTCGTGTGCCAAGGACCAGTGGGTTGTGAGCCATGACAAGACAAGCCTGAAATGCGTGGAGCCAGAGCTAACCTGTGGAAAATTCTACCAGGCATACATCCTGTGGCATTACAACCAGAGGATTCACATCCAGGGATGTCTAGGCAAAACTCAAATTCTATTGCTTCAAGAATAGCCATAATACTTCAATGTATGCAATATATATTCACCAAATCGTTGCTGTTCTTTGGCAGTGGAAATGGCAAGGAGTTAAATTCATCAGAATTTTGATGCTTGTAGGGCACAAACTTGCCATAATGCCATAACCTATGTGTCTGTAACAACAGTTTATATAGGAAGAAAATATAACAAAGGGTTTCTGAAATTTGACCTCCCTGGTGGCTCAGATGGTAAAGGATCTGCCTGCAGTGCAAGAGACCTGGGTTCAATCCCTGGATCAGGAAGAGCCCCTGGAGTGGGGCGTGGCAGCCCACTCCAGTGTTCTTTCCTAAAGAATCCCTCCTCTGTAGACAGAGGAGGCTGGCAGGCTACAGTCCCCGGGGTCACACAGAGTTGGACACGACTGAGTGGTTAACACTTTCACTTTCAAAGATTTATAGGACATTGTCAAAATAAGTTGTGATGTTGAAAGAAGCTTATTTAATTATTAATAGTAACAATTTCAATCAATCAGATGAAAGACTGATTCCATTTTCTTTTTATAAAAAGATTACAAAATTAATGTCAGGTAAAGAGGCAGTCAAAAAATATCCAGGGAGAAAGATATCATAAACGCATGTCAGGCAGTTAATTGTTTTTATGACTTTTATCATGTGGGTAGTTTTGTCAGATTTTTACATTTTGTGATGGTTGGGTTTTAAATAAGTATGTACTTTTGTCCCTCATAATTTATATTTACTGTTTTGCATTCTTCCTCCTATTCCTTGAAATGATACGCAGCTCACGCCCTGTAGAACCTGAACCACCAGCAGGTCCCTCTGTGCTATCTGCCTGCAGCGAGACCCAGGGCCCCTCCTAACAGTGGCCCCGGGTCCCCTCACCCATCCCCAAGGACACAACAGTTAATGATATGATGAGCCTGCCTCCGGGTCCAGATGGTTGGAAGGGAAAACAAAGCCTAAATGCAAAAACCAGGAGGATTTGACTGGTGCCTGGGGAGTAATGCTGGCTCTTGACACCTCTGTGACTTATGCGAGAACTAAAGGCACCAAACCTTATTTCAGAGAGTCCCAAATTTGGTTCTAGCTCTGCCCCTAGGTGTATAGCTTTGAAAAACAAGTTCAGCTACCCTGAGTGTCAATGTCCTTATGGGTTCCATAGACTATTTCATACATATGGTGAGGGCAAAGCTTGAGCACATTAAACACACACACACACACACACTCTGTTGTAAGGGGCTCTTCGGATGTAAAGTCCACGTGATCCTTCCCTTCACCACCACTGCCAAGGAATCAAGGATTTAATCCCACTCATGCACTCTTATTTTGGAGACACTGATGCATGCCCTGAACAAGCAAGCATTGCAGGGCCATTTCAGAATGCTATTACTGAAATGCATTTGGCATTTCTCAGGCAGAGGGGCCTAGTGTCATGAGACAGGAGGTGAAAGAGGACCACTAGTGACCGCAGTCTGACCTTGAACTTGAATGCCCTATTGAACCAAACGGAAGGGCTGCCTGTACCCAGAAGCCACTTAGTTAATAGGCTGTGAGTAAGCAACACCTGTGTTAATTGTGGTCGTGTCTGGTGTGGCGGTACCAAGCCTTCACTCTTCCTGGCCACGTATAGCACATTATTCCATGAAATCCCCTGGTAATGTGAGTTTTATTATCCCATTGTTTGCCCAGTGACATGGATACATCTTTTAACAATGGCCATCCTTCAAAACTATCTGGTTGTCTGTTTCTTCTTTTGGTCTGCCAGCTCTGGCCGCCAGAATCATCTTGACTTACTTTGCTGTTTCACCTGAGTGAGGACTCTTCCTTAAATAACCTTAGGGACCCTGAGCTA
>SJYX01000592.1:7065-23983 GCA_006410675.1 Oreotragus oreotragus | reverse complement strand
TGCTTTGGCTCTGGGTCCCAGTCAAAGCCGGAAGTCTACGGCCATAGCACCCTGAACGCGCCTGATCTCTTCTAGTCAAAGCTGGAAGTCTCTGGACCACTCAGTGAGTGGCTGCAGTATCTGTTGCCTACAAAATACAAAGCGCCCCTACCCAGCTGTACCTCTTCCATGGCGGTGGAGACAGAATAGGCAGCAGTCTTTCCTCCCCTTCTCTTCCCTTAGAGGGTGTTTCGGCATGCTCAGACCACTGGACCTGACCAACCTGGCTGGTGTGCCAGCCCACTGAGTAGTCTTTACTTTCCCTTATCCGGCACAGAGAAGACCCACTAGAATATCCAAAGTACCTGCGTCTTCCGGTTTAACAGATCCAATTAGCATGGTGTCATCAGCGTACTAGTGAATCAGCACACGCGTGCACGCTCAGTTGCTAAGCTGTGTCCGACTCTTTGTGACCCCATGGACTGCAGCCCGCCAGGCTCCTCTGTCCATGGGATTTTCCAGGCAAGAATGCTGGAGTGGGGTGCCATTTCCTTCTCCAGGAACTAGCATGACATCATGCAGCATATCAAGGGGATTAGAGCTCTCCTGACCATGGGACAGAGGGCAGCAGAGTCATCAATAACTCGGAGCTGAGGCGAGAGGAGGAGGGATTGATCTCCTTGGCGCCTAGAGCTGAGTTCCTTTTGCTTCTCTGTCTTCGTAAGTATTGAGACTAAACCACCCACTTAATCAACAGCTGAACATCACATTCCAGAGGGCTGGCCAGTCTGCTTCAGCTAAAAACTAACCGTGCCTAGCACGTCAGCTGTAATTGGAACTGCATCTGAGTTCACATCAGCCCATCGGCGTCTGCTGTGACTCATCCAGGCTGCGTGTCCCGTAGATGCCAGACAGGTGAATCAAACGAACGTTCTGGAGAGGCCGCCGTCCATGCATCTTGTAAGTGTCTGCTGCTGGTGCTTCTACTTGACCCTCCCGACCGTATTGGCCTATAAACTGTCAGTTCAGTCGCTCAGTCGTGTCTGACTCTTTGTGACCCCGTGGACTGCAGCACGCCAGGCTTCCCTGTTCATCACCAACTCCCGGAGGTCACTCAAACTCACATCCATCGAGCCAGTGATGCCATCCAACCATCTCATCCTCTCGTCCCCTTCTCCTCTTACATTCAGTCTTTCCCACCATCAAGGTCTTTTCCAGTGAGTCTGTTCTTCACATCAGGGGTCAAAGTATTGGAGTTTCAGTTTCAGCAACCTATACACCATAGGCTACAAAATTATTAAAAAGGTAAATCACAACAAGCAAGGAGTGTTCAAGCCTCGACTGCTGATGTGTTGGCTAATATCACCTTGGCCAAAGCAAATCACACATCCAGCCTGAAATCAAGGAGATAGAGATGCCGCTTTTTGATAAGAGGAACATGAAAGACTATCAGGTCATTAAAAAAAAAAAACAAAAAACCTCAACAGCAACTACTACAGGACTTCCCTGGTGCTCCAGGTGGTTGGGACTCTACTTCCAGTGCAGGGGGCACAGGTTTGATCCCTGGTTGGGGAACTAAGACCACACATGGCGCAGGGCACGGCCAAAAATAAAATAAAGTCCTTTCTAAAAAGTCTTCCCTGCCAGCTCAGTAGTAAAGAATCCGCCTGCAAGGCAGGAGCCACAGGAGACACGGGTTCTATCCCTGGGTCGGGAAGATCCCCTGCAGAAGGGCATGGCAACCCACTCCATATTCTTACCTGGAGAGTCCCATGGACATAGGAGACTGGAGGGCTACAGTCCAGGGAGTTGCAGAGAGTCAGATATGACGGAAGCAACTTAGCACACCCAGCCTTGCTATAAGAAGTGGCTAAGTTGCATTATACCCACTTGACTTGGGATGCTATCAACCTGAGCTTGCATGGAACTGCCTGTTACACTTCCAGCTGAAGACCGAGGGGGCTGATGGTGTGGGACACAGGGCATCAGAGGTGTCAGCTATGCACGGTCAGCCTCCGGCACCACTCAGACCCTCTCACGCCACATTTGAAGTCCTATTTTTCAGTTTCTTTCAATCTCCAGAAAAGGCTAACTGCACAAAAAGTAGGGGATGAAGGCCGAGTCGCTGGTGCAACTGGACCAGAGATGCAACTGAAAGTCATCGTCCTGCTCCGCCACTCACACGTGGCTTTCCTCACCTTCAACAGCCATTTATATTGGCGCAGGTCGCTGGCTTGGTAGGGTGACCAAGACTGTCAGACTTGAGGAGTCGGAGTCTATAGTTGCCTTTCTCTTGTCAAAAGATGGCTGCTACAGTTAGCCATTCTCCATTTTCCCTTAGGATATAAGCCCCCAGAGATGCCCCAGAGAATGCCCTGAGTTCAGATATGTTCCTCTCTGTCATCACTGAATAGCAGCACTGTAACGTCTCAGGATAACCAGGGTCAACTACCCCCACCAAGAAAGTACTCCTCTGTTTGCTGGTCCATCAGAATACAGAGCTCAGCGTGACCAGATGGCGTTCACAGGTTTAAGCTCAGAGGAACACTCTTCCTGGGGCAAGACTTCATCCCCTGGATAACAATATAGTGGGGCCTAAATGTTCGGGGACCAGAAGAAAAAGTGCTTCCCTTGGGTTTCCAGGAGTGATGAGAGCAGCTGTTCCCACCTCCCCACAGTGCCTCTAGCTACTTGGATGTAGTATCATATATGGGCCATCGGTTCAGGGCTTACCCCGCACGCTGAGCGGCAGAGCCTCAACCTGCAGGGTGGTGTCCCCAGCCCACGTCTTAGCTGAAGGTAGTCCTGATCTCTCTGACCGGCTGCTTCAGCGATATGATCCGTATCGGAACGGAAGAGCCTGGAGTCACAGCCCGCTGTCTCAGCTCTTCTGACTCTGGGGCGATGCTACGGAAGGTCAATCAGACACCAAGTAACCTGGCAGAGCAACTGTGGGCACAGAGAAAATCTATGTCCGGAGTAGGCATTGCTTCTGCTGAGGAAGCATTTCTCCTCTCCTGCTTCCAAGAGGCCTTGTGTAATAAACTGGCCAGGTGAGTGGCTGTCTTCTCTAGGGACAGTGTCACACTGAGGGCCAGCAGCTCTTAGGATGACAGGTCGGCCTTTGGAGGGGTCATCGGTGACTAAGTCTCAGGGAGAGGAAGCCCCCACCCAGCCTCCAGCCTGGCCCCCATTGTCCGTGGTCNAGGTGAGTGGCTGTCTTCTCTAGGGACAGTGTCACACTGAGGGCCAGCAGCTCTTAGGATGACAGGTTGGCCTTTGGAGGGGTCATCGGTGACTAAGTCTCAGGGAGAGGAAGCCCCCACCCAGCCTCCAGCCTGGCCCCCATTGTCCGTGGTCATGGCCCCCTGTGTAAACCCTGCTGTGGCTGAGGAAGGAGGCCCCTGACATCTACTGGACAAGCCATCTTGTCTACCACGTGGTCAAGTACTTCCTTAAAAGAGGGGAGGGGTCTCGGGCGGGCTCGGGTGGCACAGAGATCTACCTGCTTTGCGCCCAGCCCCCTCACACTCGTATGCCTCTTCCCCAGACCTCATCACTAGTCTTCCAGTCTTGCCCCTTTCTTAAAAAAAAGGGCTTCCCTTGTGGCTCAGCTAGTAAAGAATCTGCCTGCAGTGTGGAGCCCTGGGTTTGATCCCTGGGTTGGGAAGATCCCCTGGAGAAGGGAAAGGCCACCCACTCCAGTATTCTGGCCTGGAGAATTCCATGGACAGTCCATGGTGTTGCAAAGAGTTGGACACGACTGAATGACTTTCACTTTCATGAAAAAAAAAAAAGAGGCAAATTCTTGGTAGGTCTTTTTAGACTTTGGAAGCAACACCTGTTGGTGTGCTGTGAGAGGACCCATCTGCAGAGTTCCCTGTTGGTAGCCAGTTTCAAGAAGAGACCAGAGCAAGGGAAGGCTCTGCAGGTTGAGGCCACTCTTCCACACAAGCCGCTCTACATGTTGTATGGATTACCACCTATAATCCGGCAGATGCAGTGATGCTGAAAATACCCAGGACAGCATCCCTAGGAGAAGCACAGCCAGATCTCTGGAGCAACCCTCCGCTCTCTTCTTCAGCTGAGTATTTTCCTTCTGAGAAACTGCTGGTTTGCATTTGGATTCAGTGGAGACTGAATCCCCATCCAAGGACATCCAGTGACCACTCAGCATGAGTTTCCCATCATGAGCTAAGTGTTGTTAGACCCACTTAGCCAGAAGATTTGGTGTGTCCAGTAGCTTTTCCATCATCACGGTCTGAATGAGAGACTCAAGCTCAGGCAGGCCCAGGAGGCACAAGNATCCAAGGACATCCAGTGACCACTCAGCATGAGTTTCCCATCATGAGCTAAGTGTTGTTAGACCCACTTAGCCAGAAGATTTGGTGTGTCCAGTAGCTTTTCCATCATCACGGTCTGAATGAGAGACTCAAGCTCAGGCAGGCCCAGGAGGCACAAGAAATGGATTGGCCAAAAAGTTCATTGGGTTTTCTTGGAAGATGTTACAAATGAACTTTTTGGCCAACCCAGTAATAAGAGTAGAAAGTGACTCCGACACCAGTTCCTGTTGCATCGCCTCGCCTCCCTGCTCTCAGCCTATGCCTAAGGCCTCTTGGGCTGTTGAGTAAGAAGCACTCAAGCCTGATTGTCTGCGGGTCTGTCGATACGCTGGTTCCCCCTGGAAGCGGACTGCGGCCCCACGCAGCAGTGACCCTGAAGGGTGCTGGTGAAGGAGCCTCCACCCAGGCTGCAGAGCTCGCAGCAGCGTGTTTGGCTGTCGACTATGTGTGGAGGGAGAGATGGCCAGAGAGACGGATTTGCACTCATGGAGACAGTGGCTAGCACTCGGGCTGGAGGACACCGAACGGGACTGGGCACTTGTCGACAAGAAAGCCTGGGGAAGAAGCGTGCAGGTGGCCCACCTCTCAGAGGGGGCGCAGGCAGAGGCCTGTTCCCCGTGTGAAAGCGAAGGGCATCCCCTTCGGAGGCGATTCGCGAACCAGGTGAGAGGACTAAGGTCTGCGTAGCTGTCTTCAACCTGTCATAGTTTGCTCCGGTTTCCTTAACAAAGTACCACAAACTGGGTGGACGGCAGAAGCGTGTGTCTCACAGCTCTGGGAGCGACAAGTCCAGGACTGAGTTGCTGGGAGGGTGCCCCTTCTGAGTGCTGGCAGGAAATTTGTTGATGCTTCTCGCCTCGCTTCTGGAGGCTCTCTGGGGACCTTCGGTCTTCCCTGGCTTGCGGCAGCATCGCCCCGATCTCTGCTTTCATCTTCACGTGGCGTCCTCCGTGTGTGTGTGTCTCCGGCTCTCTCTTAAAGTGTATGCATTGATGTGCTTTTGGCTGCGCTGGGTCTCAGCTGCGGCATGCGGGCTCTTTAGTTGCACTGTGTAGGGCTTAGTTGCTCCACAGCATGTGGGATCCTGGTTCCCAGTCCAGGGATCGAGCCCACGTCCCCTGCATTGGAAGGCATATTCTCAACCACTGGACCATGAGAAAAGTCCCTCACCTTTCTACTGATATAAGATCAGCAGTCATATTGGACTAGGACCCACCCTAATGACCTAATTTTGGCTGATTACCTCTGTAAAGATGGTGTCTCCAAATGCGGTCACTTTCTCGGGTACTGGGCATCGGGACTTCAGTATGAAGTGNAACCACTGGACCATGAGAAAAGTCCCTCACCTTTCTACTGATATAAGATCAGCAGTCATATTGGACTAGGACCCACCCTAATGACCTTATTTTAGCTGATTACCTCTGTAAAGATGGTGTCTCCAAATGCGGTCACTTTCTCGGGTACTGGGCATCGGGACTTCAGTATGAAGTGGAGAGGGGGACATAACCCGTAAGAGCCTCTTTCCCCCGGCTGCTCCAGTGGTTTCGCTGTGGCTCCATAAACAAAGCAGCTATGGTGACAGGGGTGCAGGCTCTGCTTGGGGTCAACAGCACAGACTTCCTCTTTCCAGGCAGCTCTGGCAACCGCCCAGTGCCTTATCTTGACAGTGGTGGAGGACAGCGCTTGGCTCTTGGTGGCACCGTTCCCCAGGGACAGCAGCGGGCTGCCTGGCAGCAGGTGGCTTACACCGGCCCTCTCCCATCAGCAGGGGCCATGATTCACCCTCCTGGAATAGATGCATTCCTGGAATAGAGATGTGGCTTGGCTTCCTTGACTGTAACTTCCATCAGAGCCACGACTCACGGACTCACGAAATGCCTTATCTGCCATCGTGGTTCTCCACGCTGCATGGCTTCTCAGAGAGGGATTCATGTCACAGCTAAGGGGGTGCAGTGGTGTGGGCTCCCGGCCATGGACTTCACTGGTCTCACTGCACACCTGGAAGTGACCAGCCCGATGGAGGGGCTGAGTGACCTAGGGAAGATTCGGTTGTAGTGCCAAATGGGAGACAACATCCAGGAAGGACAAGGCTCTCTCTGCTTCATGGGCTTCCATAGGGGTTTGGGTCAGAGACAACTACATGGGTCTGTTTCTGCTGTAGCGAAATGCATGGGTCCAGGGACCCCCCTGGTGGTCCAGTGGCTAAGACTCTGAGCTCCCCATGCAGGAGGCAGGGTTCGATCTCTGGTGGAGGCACTAGATCCTACATGCCACCACTAATCAGATAAATAAATAAATACTCAAAACGCACAGGTCTAGGGCCAGGGGGCGTAGCTGCGGTGGACCCTCTCTTACACCCAGCCTTGAGCTCTGCTGACTTGAGGGTCTCAGCCCTCCATGGGGAATACTGCAGCCACGGGGCACCCAGCGGCTTTATAAAACTGAAAGGCAATACTACCACCTGGCCCTCTGCGGTTTATTATGCAAAAGGCCAGTGAGGGATTGCTCTATGGCTGGCGTGACCAATTCTGTTCCCATGGGCCATCGTGTGGCCGCTTGGCAGTGAGGACGGGAGGGCTGGCCTCCAAGCAGGCTGTTCTCTGGAGCTCTTCCGACAATTTCTACAACAGGAAAGGCTAATGGAAAACCATACCTGGCAGGGGAGCCAGGACTCAGACCCCTCGGGGACCCTTCAGGTCATTTCATCACATACGTATTCTCCAGCCAGCCTGCCAGCCGAGGTTCTGGCTGTGGGTGGGGGAAATCCAGGCTGAGTAAGGAAAGAAGAATGAGTAACGGGAGGAGTCCGCAGACATGGCTTCTCCGCTGTTACAGAAACCAGGGCTGTGGGAGCTTCTCCTGAGTCTTTGCTGCTGCTGCTGAGTCACTTCAGTCGTGTCCGACTCTGTGCGACCCTAGAGACGGCAGCCCACCAGGCTCCCCTGTCCCTGGGATTCTCCAGGCAAGAATACTGGAGTGGATTGCCATTTCCTTCTCCAATGGATACATGCGTGCTAAGTCGCTTCAGCTGTGTTCGACTCTGTGCGACCCCGTGGACAACAGCCCACCAGGCTCCTCTGTCCACAGGATTCTCCAGGCAAGAACACTGGAGTTGGTTGCCGTTTCCTTTTCTCCAAGTCTTCGCTATTTTAATGTTTTTGTGTGCTTTGCGAACTGTTTCCCTCTTGTCTCTCCTTGGCTTTGTTATCGTACCTGCAATCTGTTGGAGGTTAACTCGACAGTTCAGACTGCAGGTAACAGAGCATCCAGGGGGCTGTGACTGAGTGTGGGAAGAAGTTAGCACAGCCGGGAAGAGATAAGGGGACTCGGGACAGCACACCCTCATTCTGGGGAAGAGTGAGTACCCCGACCTGTGAGAAGGCTGGGTGGACGGCGTTGAGTGGAAAACGTTCACGGGAGGCCGAGTGCGCAGGAGGTGCATCTGGAAGCCAGTCGCCTGTCATCAGTCCATGTTCCCCAGCTCCAAACTCTGTCATTGCCCCACGTGAGGATTCTGGAATTTTCTCCCTTGCAGAGTGCTAAGCTTCATCAGTAGCGGGTGCTGGAGGGACTGTGAGGCAGGAAGGGGGTCGTCTGTGTCACACCCGTCGGTTGGTGGCCACCCGGCGCATCTCGCCCCGACCGCTGCCCCCGCCACCTCCCAGGAGGCTCTGCAGCAGGTTCCCAGTGGAGCACCTACCAGCGCGTGGCTCACCTGGCATCCCAGGGCCTGCCTTTCCAGCAAGTTCTGCAGGCAGAGCACCTCACTGAACTTTGCTGGGGCTGCAGCCTCCCCACTGAGGCCTGAATCCGGGCCAGGACCCAATGCGGGGGTCGGGGTGGGACGAGGGGCTCTTCCAGACTCACTCCTTCCTTGGGGCACTGCTCAACCCTCAGCGCCCCAACTCTGTCTGTTCCACATCTTCTCCATCCTCAGCACCCACCTCCACACTGATCCCTGCTGCCGTCCCTAAGCAGCCCCCTCCCAGTTTTGGTGTGGTCTCCAGCTCTCAACCGGACCCTGAATGATCCGAGACCATAAAGGTGCTCAGCTACAAGCCTGTGCCAGTGTCACGGAAGGATGCTCAGAGGGCAGACCATGAGCAGAAGAGAGACGGTGGAGTCCAGAGCTGACGAGAAGAATGGCTGCTCGAGGGTGCCCCTCCCCTGTGCCTGCACCCCAGCCCCCTGGGGCCCCATCCTCTGACCCAGCCCCTCCCCTCTCACACCCACCAGCCCTCCTGCCCTCTGAGACCCCAGTTTACTGTTCTAACCTCTCGTGGGGGTACCCTCACATCCTGCTCACCCACTGTGTGATTGTAGGACCCAAACCATGAAAGAAAGTCGCTCAGTCGTGTCCGACTCTGAGTCACAGCGGGACTGCCCCACGCCCATAACTGCTGCATCACCCCACACCATCTGCCCCGCACTTGAACCTGGACTGTTTATTAACTTGCTCCCTGTTCCTTCCGGGACTCTCAGGGATGAGAGCCCTTCAGGGAGAGCCTGGGCCTGCCCTCCCCACTGCCCCCCTGCAGGGACGGGGCGGGGTTGGAGGGTCCCATCCAAGCTTGTCCCACTGCTGACCGTGGCCTCCCTTCCAGTTCACAGGAGCCTGGTTGGGGGCCAGGGCGACCTGCCTTCTGTCCCCTCTGCCCAGCAACCCACTCCTCGCCTTGGGAGAATCCTTCCCTTAAAGGAATTTTCCTTCTATGACCAGGAAGTTATTGATGCAGAGCCCTTGGTGGAGGGGCCCGAGATGGTGACCCCATGGGACCTTAGCGGCTCTCCTGCTCCTACAGGGACAGCAAGGAGTCCACCTGGCCAGCTCCCCGACCCCAGGGCCCACCTCTGACCACCTCTATTCCCCTTGGACCCTGGCCCACCCTGCTGCAGGGAGGCTGGGGGAAGGGTGCACCTCAGCACCCTCTGCATTTTGGGGCCCAAATCCATTCTCTTTGGTCCATGAATATATGCCTGGATCAGAAAATTTCCATCTGGTCCTCAGCCATCCATGAGCTCTCCCCTCCCACTGCCCCCCTCCTCCCACGCTCCAAAGGGGGAACTCCGCGGCCATCCCCCTATTCTGAGGCTCCAACCTGCCCAGGGCCCACACTCGGAGCTCAGCCTGGGGGCCTGTCCCTCCCCCTCCCCTGGGTGCTCCCCACGATCAGTGGGTCCATCCCACCCGCTTCTCATCCCAAAGGGCCTTCCCTCAGGCTCCAGCCTCTCCAGCAGCTGATGTCCAGGCCTTTCCAGCTGGACCCCAGACTCTGCCCACCATCGGCTTAGTCATCCCTCCCCTGCCCCCACCCCGACACGCCTCCAGCTCTCTGGAATGAGTTCACCAAGGTTCCCCTTTGCCTCCCAGGGACTCTGCCCTTCTCCAAATCCTGGGCCAGGATGGGGGTGTGGAGGAGAGCTGGGGCCGGCTGTGATCACAGCTGGGCCCTTTGAGGTCAGTTCCAGGAATACGAGAGCCAGTTCCCGCTGAGCCCGACGCACGGAGCTGAAATGTCGCCGTCCCCCTCTTCTGTAAAGGACTGTGGGGGAAGTCAGATAGGTTCGTGATCACCACCTCCAGGTGAGGAAACTGAAGGGTGGAGTGAGGGGACGTGGCCCACAGCAGACCCTCCCAAAGGTCACGCTCACAGTTGAGAGGTGGGCAGGAGGCGCTGGGGGACAGAGTCTGCCAGACCCCAAGAGCCTGAGAAAGCCTCTCCCAAGAGAAATCACTCCACAGCCACTTTTGAAATCAGCTTTATATTAAGCTATAAAAACCAAGAGTTTGTTCTTAAAAAAACATACAAAAGCATACTATCAAAAAATAATAATAACCTCAAACCTGCAAACGTCTACAAATGTACAAAGGCCTTCGTGAACCATTTACACGGGCCAATTTGTGGCCACAGTACCTGGGAAGAGGGGGACAAGTCCAAGAGAACCGGCTACAAACCCAGTCACAGAGGGGCGTTCCCCCAGGCACAGGCGGGGTGGGTCACGCCTGCGTCTCAACTGCCCCAGGCCAAGGAGGGTGGGTGAACCTTTGCTTTCCTGGGTAGGATAAGGCACTCCACAGGGCAGGGGATGGGTGAAGGCTGTGGTGGGCAAAATAATGTCCACCCCATAAAGATGCTCACACCCTAATCCCTGGGCCTGTGACTATGTTAGTTTCCACGCCAGAGGAATTAAGGTTGTCGGGTGGAATTAATAATCAGCTGACCTTAACATCAGAAGAGGATCCTGGAGTGCCTGGGTAGGTCAAAGGTCATTGTCTGGTGGGTTAAAAGTCACCACCAGGGGCCTTAACTGGAAGAGAGAGGTAGGAGGGGCGTGCTGAGATGCCAAAAGGATTTGACAGGCGTTGCTGGTTTTGGAAATGGAAGGGGGCCACGAGCCTTAACCTCAAACCTGCAAACGTCTACAAATGTACAAAGGCCTTCGTGAACCATTTACACGGGCCAATTTGTGGCCACAGTACCTGGGAAGAGGGGGACAAGTCCAAGAGAACCGGCTACAAACCCAGTCACAGAGGGGCGTTCCCCCAGGCACAGGCGGGGTGGGTCACGCCTGCGTCTCAACTGCCCCAGGCCAAGGAGGGTGGGTGAACCTTTGCTTTCCTGGGTAGGATAAGGCACTCCACAGGGCAGGGGATGGGTGAAGGCTGTGGTGGGCAAAATAATGTCCACCCCATAAAGATGCTCACACCCTAATCCCTGGGCCTGTGACTATGTTAGTTTCCACGCCAGAGGAATTAAGGTTGTCGGGTGGAATTAATAATCAGCTGACCTTAACATCAGAAGAGGATCCTGGAGTGCCTGGGTAGGTCAAAGGTCATTGTCTGGTGGGTTAAAAGTCACCACCAGGGGCCTTAACTGGAAGAGAGAGGTAGGAGGGGCGTGCTGAGATGCCAAAAGGATTTGACAGGCGTTGCTGGTTTTGGAAATGGAAGGGGGCCACGAGCCGAGAAATATGGGAGGCTGGCCTCTGAAAACTGGAAAAAGCAAGGAACTTCCCCGCCAGACCCTCCAGAGGAACCGCCTGGCTCAGCCCACCAGACCCACGTCAGACTGCTGACCCCCAGAACTGAAAGCAAGTTCTCGTTTCAGGCTCCCAAGCTGTGGAAGTTTGTTACACTGGCAACAGGGAACTGACCCAGAGGCCCAGGGGTCAGAGGTCAAGATGGCCCTGACCCGACCTCAGCCTGACTTCCAGGGAGGACCCACAGAGGCATCCCTGGGTCTGCTCCTTGTCGGGGGAGGCAGAGCCCGAGAAAACCCAGCAGGTCCTGGCTCTCCCAGGCCCATCCTCAGGGGAGACCGAGGGGAATGAGAGAGGGGCCAGGGGCTCGGACACTGGCTTTGCCCCCACTTGCCCTGTCATCCCAGAGGCCCTTTTCCAGTCCCCCCTGCCTCCCCAGATAGGAGCTCATCTTCCCCTTTCTCCTCCAGCTCTTCCTTCTGCTCCATTCACAGGCTGAGGCCGGCTCGACGCAGCCCTGGACCAGAGCAAGCAGGAGGGGTGAGGCTCGGGCCCCGGTCAGGAGCTGGGGAGGCCGGAGACCCAGCCTGAGCAGGGTTGTCCTCAGGCAGGTGTGGGAGGACCTCGCGGACAGGCGGTGATCCCAGAGCTGGGTCCCCAAGGCACACACCCTCCTGACCCTCCTTCTCAGGTCCTGGCTCTCCCAGGCCCATCCTCAGGGGAGACCGAGGGGAATGAGAGAGGGGCCAGGGGCTCGAACACTGGCTTTGCCCCCACTTGCCCTGTCATCCCAGAGGCCCTTTTCCAGTCCCCGCTGCCTCCCCAGATAGGAGCTCATCTTCCCCTTTCTCCTCCACCTCTTCCTTCTGCTCCATGCACAGGCTGAGGCCGGCTCGACGCAGCCCTGGACCAGAGCAGGCAGGAGGGGTGAGGCTCGGGCCCCGGTCAGGAGCTGGGGAGGTCGGAGACCCAGCCTGAGCAGGGCGTTCCTCAGGCAGGTATGGCAGGACCTCGTGGACAGGCAGTGATCCCGGAGCTGGGTCCCCGAGGCACACACCCTCCTGACCCCTCCCTTCAGGGCATGCAAGCTTCACTCTCATCCACAGAGCTTTTCCCCACTGCTCCTGCCCCACAGGAGGGGTCAATGCATCATGGCTTGTCCAGTTCCAGCAGCCCAGGGGCCCACACCTCGGCCAGGCCTGGGCAGCAGCAGAGGTAGAAGGCAGGACTCCTGGAGGGGCCGTGTGGGGCTGTGACGCTGGTGCTGGCCTGACGGCCCCCAAACGGAGTGGTGTCCCGTGCTCGCCAGGTGCTCCTAAGGAGGTCAGGCCGCAGAAAAAGCTAACCAACCTTTATAAGCGAAAATAGAGACTTGGAGGGCTCGTGTGCCCCCGTGTTGATGTCCAGAATGCTCCGGATGCTCTTGGCGTCACTGCTGGACAAGTTCCCTTTGATGGCCAGGATGGCACTCAGGTGGCCCTTGCTGGCAAAGAGAGGGTCCCGTCAGTCCAGCCTGCTCACCAACACCCCTGCTCACACCCCTTCCCAGCTCCCCAGACTCATGGCTGGAGCCACAGGACCTGGCAATCAACCCCCCTGCCCACGAGGGTGCCCTGCTCCTCTTAACCCACTGCGCTCGGGCGGCACCAGCCACAGTGCCTCCAGAGGGTGCCAAGCTCCTGCCCGGTCCGGCCTTTGCACTGGCTGTTCCTCCCAGAATGCTCGTCCCCAGGCCCCTGAGGTAACCAGCTCCTTCTCACCCCTTAGCACTTAGCTAACATGTTACCTCCCTGTCTAGAAGCCACCTTCCAGTGCAGGAGACACGGGTCCCATCCCTGATCTGGGAAGATCCCAAATACCGCCAAGCGGCTAAGCCCATGGACCACAGCTACTGAGCCTGTGCTCACCAGCCCTGCAGCCCTCCAGCCCGCGCTCTGCAAGGAGAGAAGGCAGCACCACGAGAAGTCGGTGCACGGCAACTGGGGAGAGCCCCCACTTGCTGCAGCTCGGGAGACGCTCAGGCAGCAGCAAAGCCCCGGCACGGCCAGAAGTAAACAGCGAGATTCAGAACAAGCCACCTCCCCAGAGCGGATTTTCCAGCTCTGAAGCCAGCACCTCCCGCCATTCACAACCTTGGTTAAACAGTCTTTAAAACTTGCAAATAGTGGTCCTTCGCCGGATGAGCTCATCACTGCTAACCCTCACCTGACTGTCTGTCTGTCAGAAGGCCTGGTGTGCCTTGTACCTCCTTGCATCCTGGTGCCTAAACAGAGCCGGGTAGCTAGTAGGAGACCACTTCATAACTGCTGGCAGGCTGGGTGGATACAAGGATCCATGAATGGATAGATGGATAGGGGGGCAGGTGGGTGACTAGATGGGTGGATGGATGGATAGATCGAAGGACGGACAGATGGGTAGATGAGTGCGTGACCAGACGGCTGGATAGCCAGATGGGCGTCCAGATGGGTAAGCAGGGGCCTGTATGATGGGTAGATGGACGGGTGAGTGTAAGTGGATGGGTGGCTGAACAGCTGGACCAGACCAGCCCGCGGCTGGACCAGGCCATGCTGGGACAGGCCGACCACACCAGAGGACTCAGCCCACAGAGACTGCTGCCCTGGCTCACCAGATGCTCAGGCAGTCAGGGGCTGAGCCTCCACTCTAGAACAGAGGCCCCGGGACGCAGGTCAAGCCTCTGAGGACCCCTAGGCTGACCGGCGGACCCCAGCTTCACTACGGACGCGCCACGGCCTCCAGCAGGTCCCTGGCCCTCTGGTCTCGGATCCCCCTCTGAAGGAAAGGCTCATGCGGTGTGGAGCCGGATGCCTGGCTTTGTTGTCTCAGCTCTATGACTGACCAGCGCGTTACCCTGGACACATTCCTCACACCCCCCAGGTCTCATCTGGACCACGGGGATGAGGAGTGTCAGCCCCAGCAGGCGGCAGCGAGGACCGAGTGAACAGCTGCTGTAAAGATCTGGGCACAGCGGCCAGTATCTATCTGCACTCTGCCCACCCTCAGGGACTCGCTCTGCACCCCCAAGGCTCCGACCGCAGCGGGGAACCACAGGGCCACGCTACCTCGCCCGGGTGCTGGAGGGCCCGGTTCTCACCTGAAGTCAGGGTACAAGGTGGCGTACGTGGCCACCTCGATCTTGATGGCACTGGGGTCTTGCAGGCGAATGATCTCCGCAAGCGTGGGGAGGGCGGGGTGCAGCCAGGTGGCCCGGGAGCCCTGCAGGCACAGGACTGTTGAGAGAGGCTGGTCCTGCCCGGAAGCGTGCCCGGGGGCCCAGAGAGGCTCAGGTCGGACCTGATTAGGTTTGGAGAGGCCCAGAGGGGCTGTCCTCCCGGTGAAGACCTTGGACCGGGGGTGGGGGGCTGGGGGCTTACGTTCTCGGTGCAGAACTGCTGGATGTGCTGGGCGTTAGCCTGGATGAGCCCCGCCAGCTGCTGTTGCTGCTCCGCCGTCTTGAGGACCAGGCACCGCTTGCAGAGGCGGGTGACATACTCCTGCACCAGGTGCACGTGGACCGCTTCCAGGAGCTCCTGGGTGGGCGAGCAGGCAGGGCCATGGGAACCCAGCACCCCCCTGAAGGCCAGGGTCCAGGGAAGGGCGGATGCCAGAGCGAAAGAGCATATCTGGGTGTGCGCACACACACGCCTGCCTGCCTGTCCCCCCACCAGCAGCCCAGCACCCCCTCACCTCCCGGAAGCAGTCCTGCAGCTCTGAGAACTCGGGCATCCTCTCGGCCACGGCGGAGACGATTTCGTCCAGGATCTGCTGGGGGGCAGCCCAGCGGGTCTGCGTGAACTTCTTGAACAGCGGCTGCGAGAGAGGGTCAGGCTGTGTGGCCACACCCGGCAGAGGAAGGGCCGGCCCAGCAGACTCGCATTCACAGACACACACGGGCCAGGACAGGGGTCGGGTTATATTAAAGACTCCCTGGGTGCTCCAGCAGGAAGTGGAGGCTGGGTCTGAGTTCCCTTCTGCAAGGCCGACCAGCCAGGACTGCCATCTGCCTGCCCTGAGGCCTTCTCCACCATCTCCCTCCTTAAATAAATTCCTACATAAACAAAGCCCAGTGCTTGGCTGCACCTATGATGATGATTATGCCAGGACAGGGGTCGGGTTATATTAAAGACTCCCCAGGCGCTCCAGCAGGAAGTGGAGGCCGGGTCTGCGTCCCCTTCTGCAAGGCCGACCAGCCAGGACTGCCATCTGCCTGCCCTGAGGCCTTCTCCACCATTTCCCTCCTTAAATAAATTCCTACGTAAACAACGCCCAGTGCTTGGCTGGGCCTATGACGATGACCCTGCCGAGTCATCCAGGGTCACCGCCTGGCCACTTGCAGCCGCAGGGCACTGGGGTCAAGGGGGGGCTCCACCGGGGGCGGGGGCAGGCAGGGAGTGCCCCTTCTTCCTCCCCTAGGACCCCGCCTCCTCCTGCGGACAGGCACTAAGGGTCTCTGGGGATGCCCTGGCCCCCGCAGATGTGGTGGGAGCCGCCAGAGGCTCCGTGTCCTGGCTGCGAGGCAGGGTTGGGCAGGAGGGCCTGGGGGAGTCAGGGGAAACTACAGGCAAACTTGAGGACTAGATGGAATCCAAACAGGGAGGGGGGCTCAGGCTTCTGGTCTGCACCCCAGGGCAATCCCGAGGCTGAAGTGGGGGGTGACTTGAGTGTCCTGGCTGGGAGGCAGGGTCGGGCAGGAGGGCCTGGGGGTCAGGGGAAACTACAGGCAAACTTGAGGACTAGGTGGAATCCAAACAGGGAGGGGGGCTGAGGCTTCTGATCTGCACCCCAGGGCCCTAAGTGGCCCTCTGAGGCCAAGCCTGAGGATGAAGGGGGGAGTCAAGTCAAGGGCAAGTCATGTCCCCATCTTGGGGGCCACCAGCCTCCCTGCAGCTGCCCGGTGCCGCGCCTCCTTGAGCCAGGTCTTTGTTACTGCCGACCACCCCCCACCCAACCCTCCCAGGCCATCCCCCATTGCCCCGAGCACTAGACTCAGCACGTGCCACAGGGCAGCAGGCTGGACTACCTTCAGGTCCCCAAACAGGCTCTGGAGCAGGGTGTCAAAGCCTAGGCTCTTTAGCTCATTCAGGGGGCTCAGCAGGGAGCTCCGGAGGTCTGGTGGTGTCTGCCACCTTTGCTCCACAGACGTCCTGGAAGCACAGGAGGCAGGGAGGTCACCCCAGCCCCGCCCAGCCTGCAGCCCTAAACCCAGAGAGCCCGGGAGCCCCAGGGGAATAGAACCCTCCCTGGCTCCCCAGTCCCAGCTGGAGCAAGGACCAAGGCACTCCAAGGCACTCCATCCAGGCTCCCAGGAGGGACCCGGCCTTCCCACCTAACACCCGCCTAACCCCACATCCTGTTCTAACTGAGGACAAGTGGCTCAGCCTCTCCATAGCTCAGGGTGCTCATGGTTCAGTGGACACAGTCACTGTATCTACTTAACAAGGTTGCTGACAGGATAAATGAAACCCTTTGCGTAAGCGCCTGACCCACCAGCACTAGATAAATGCTTGCTGTTGCCCCTGTAAGCCCGGGCATTTCCTTTCCACCCTGCTCATTTTAGCTCAACATTGCTGCTTAGGCTGCTCCTCCTCCCTCCCCCA